>SMSR01015615.1:20653-31603 GCA_019453355.1 Ceratina japonica | reverse complement strand
TATCGCGAATTCGTGCCCTCTTGCCAGCAGAAATTTTCGATGACAGCGAACGAGGACTAATCGGTGTCGATAACCGAATCGCGAATACCGGAGAGCAGCTTCCACTCTTACGAACTCGACTAAAAAACAATTGACTCGTGATTTGCGCGTGATTTCGAACATTTAACGCGGTTCCTAAGTAGATACACTCGAAATTCTCGTTCTACACTGACTGCGAGCTGCGACGGCGTTGACAAGGCCACGCACGTTGCTGTACGTTTCTCGCTCCGTCGAGAAATATCGGACCGCTCTCGCTGGATGAAACGCGACAACGAAACTGCTCGACCGCGCGCCTATGCTCCGATCCGATACTCGGCTCACTCCTCTTCGCACCGTCGCCGTCCCCGCTGAGCGCCGCTGACCGATCCAAACCGATCGCCGATCGGGTGACAAATCACGCATACTCCAGCGAATTTTTAAACCGCTCAGCTCTGCCTCCACGCGACCCGCGTACACGCTTGAGATCGTTCGCCTCCGTTCGTTCTCGTCCACCGTTCGCGAACGGCCACTGCCGTATTCCTTGAATCGCTTACCCTTTCTCGGTTTCTACTTTCGACACTGACTCGCAACTCGTTCGGCAATTCCGTTCTTACTCATCATTACGGAAACGCACTGGCAGCGTCTTCCCTCGATCGTCGGGATGCGGTTCGATGTATCATCGTTTCAACTGAACTTTTACTTGCAGTTATGTATCATTAGCGACGCATCCTCGTATATCTCTTTCTCTTCTCTCTTCGCGTATTCTTCTCTTGCTAGAATGGGTGCAGATATGAAAATATCGAAAGCGGAAGCTGCCGTTGCATCTCCGATTTTTTAGAACTCGAAACTCGATTAACGAAAGTAGAAATCGTATGAATGTAAACGTGGTAGATAACATCTATTGCTAGACACTGACATCATCGTGGACCAAATGGTCGATCCCATTGCCATAATATGCCGCGGTCTACGGTCTACGGCCCTGAGAGACAGGTATTCCCAAGTCGCGCGAGCCCACGAAGAGTTAAACGATGTATACCTATATACTTATGCATCGAATTCGGTCGAGAATTCCTACATTCTTAGCGCAGCTGATTGTGAGCGTTGGATGATGATGTGGCAGGCAGGCAGGCAGACAGGCGAGTAAGCAGGCAGGTCGGTTGGTTGGCCCCATTCTTTCCTGACCGTTGTCTCGTGCACTTGNTCTTCGCACCGTCGCCGTCCCCGCTGAGCGCCGCTGACCGATCCAAACCGATCGCCGATCGGGTGACAAATCACGCATACTCCAGCGAATTTTTAAACCGCTCAGCTCTGCCTCCACGCGACCCGCGTACACGCTTGAGATCGTTCGCCTCCGTTCGTTCTCGTCCACCGTTCGCGAACGGCCACTGCCGTATTCCTTGAATCGCTTACCCTTTCTCGGTTTCTACTTTCGACACTGACTCGCAACTCGTTCGGCAATTCCGTTCTTACTCATCATTACGGAAACGCACTGGCAGCGTCTTCCCTCGATCGTCGGGATGCGGTTCGATGTATCATCGTTTCAACTGAACTTTTACTTGCAGTTATGTATCATTAGCGACGCATCCTCGTATATCTCTTTCTCTTCTCTCTTCGCGTATTCTTCTCTTGCTAGAATGGGTGCAGATATGAAAATATCGAAAGCGGAAGCTGCCGTTGCATCTCCGATTTCTTAGAACTCGAAACTCGATTAACGAAAGTAGAAATCGTATGAATGTAAATGTGGTAGATAACATCTATTGCTAGACACTGACGTCATCGTGGACCAAATCGTCGATCCCATTGCCATAATATGCCGCGGTCTACGGCCCTGAGAGACAGGTATTCCCAAGTCGCGCGAGCCCACGAAGAGTTAAACGATGTATACCTATATACTTATGCATCGAATTCGGTCGAGAATTCCTACATTCTTAGCGCAGCTGATTGTGAGCGTTGGATGATGATGTGGCAGGCAGGCAGGCAGACAGGCGAGTAAGCAGGCAGGTCGGTTGGTTGGCCCCATTCTTTCCTGACCGTTGTCTCGTGCACTCGTATGATGTACATATTCTGTACTCCATACACAGACGTACATTATGTATAGGTACGGGACTTTCGATGTTGGACCACGTCAAATGCGGTAAACCGCAAGCGTCCCCAATTTTTTAGACATTCGTCTCGAATTGTTAGTCTTTATTAACAACTGGCATAATCAATACAAGGATTGATACTTGCGAAGCGGACATACCAGGTACATAATCTCTGTCCCTGAATGTGACAGAAAGAGGACAACAGGATTGAAAAGCTGATTCTCAATTTAATCGAATTCAATTAAATTAGATCGTACTTTTTCTAAAATCGTATGATCTTACGTTTATTCCTGCAAAAACTGACTTTCTTATGTCGTTTTTGTGTAGTTCTTTGTATAGTCTAACGATCGTGATTGTCGCTCCGATACGTAACACGGTTTGATGTAGAGTGGGGACTCCGTGCTCCAAAGTATATTTAATCGATGTATATGCAAACTTATTTGTCAGTACTTATTGTGAAGCTTGCATTTGCCTACCAAAAACAATGTCTCTCGATCAGGTAACTATGATTTTATGTATACTTACATATTTGTCGAATTGTTGCCAATCTCATTTTAATCATCCGTTAAATGTACAGGAATAAAGAATTTGTATCGTTTTGCGCGCAATGATCATCCTGAAAAACATCCATTCATTCTTTTTATAAAATCTTTCCTGTCCGATACTTTTACACTTCTAATGCCTCTAATTATTTTGTACGATTAAATTTATTGTTGTTACAATCGCGCAAACCTTTTTGAGAAATTCTTTGCAATCCCTTTTGTTATTTACGGTTTAATCGCTAGTTATTATTTCGGCTACGTTAACTTTATATTCGACAATAAGCGTCCCCTGCAATGACGATGGTTATTGGAAGATAAATAAGTATACTTACTAATGACGCGTACTTAATGAGACCGCGATTGCTTTCTGCACAGTCATGCGTTTTGTATTCATAGTATTTCGTACGCAATTATACCTAATCTAAAACTAAACAGTCGATGATAAGACGAACATTAACGAAAACGTAATGATCGACGATTAATAAGTACCAAAAACACGTTAAGGGATGACCGATCACGTGTGACTTTATAGAAATTTGAAGCAGCTGCGGAGGCTGTGAAAAATTTAAAGAAACGTCCCTCCGATCAAGAATTATTAGACTTGTACGGGTTGTATAAGCAAGCAACTGTGGGCAACGTTAATACCAGTAAGTTACCGTTCCAATTTTCATTAAAAAAGTATACGATACATACTTAATCTTGCCAAGTTTTCGAAGCAATAAGCTCTGAGCAATAACAATTGCTATTTGATTTCATGCAGCCAGACCCGGTATGCTCGATGTAAAGGGAAAAGCGAAATGGGACGCCTGGAAGTCGAGAGAAGACATGTCGAAAAATGACGCGAAAGAAGCTTACATTAAATACGTCGACACCTTGGTAGCCAAGTACAAATAAAATTTTGTAAATTGTTCCTAAACTGTACTTTAAGAAGTGGTATTTTTAAATAAAAATACAGACCGGCACTCGTTCCAGATATCGCATTCCTTATTTGTTCCAGTCGTTCCTATCGTTCACGCATACGCAGAAGTGACTCTCGGGAGCTACGGCTGTATACTGTATACGAGTAGTAGGTGGGGATGCTTGAATTGTATGCAAACCACAGGCTTGNGTATGCTCGATGTGAAGGGAAAAGCGAAATGGGACGCCTGGAAGTCAAGAGAAGACATGTCGAAAAATGATGCGAAAGAAGCTTACATTAAATACGTCGACACCTTGGTAGCCAAGTACAAATAAAATTTTGTAAATTGTTCCTAAACTGTGCTTTAAGAAGTGGTATTTTTAAATAAAAATACAGACCGGCACTCGTTCCAGATATCGCATTCCTTATATGTTCCAGTCGTTCCTATCGTTCACGCATACGCAGAAGTGACTCTCGGGAGCTACGAGTAGTAGGTGGGGATGCTTGAATTGTATGCAAACCACAGGCTTGTAACTATTATACATTTGAGTAATGTGAGGCTATCCTTGCAATGTCAAATTTTATTATCAAATTTTTATTGAATTTTTTATTTATTTATATATGACATGCTTCAACAATTTGATAATAATTGTAATTGTAGTTGTGTCTCTTTTATTCTTGGCGTCTGCTTCACTCAAGTGGAGTTTTGGAAGTCCTTTGGGTCTCGCTTTTTAGTACAGTCCACATGTCTGAACCTGTTTTCATAATATCATATCATACAGATACACAGCGTGGATTCCCATCTCTGAGAGAGTCTCCAAAGATCTGTTTATAAAATCGTGGAACGCTGTCCAAAGCCATTTATAAGATCAACACTATCTGTTAGGTTAGCTTTAAACGTCGTCAACGCACTTGGCTGACAGATAGTACACAGTACAGTGCGCATAGTATGTATACAATAGTCGTTCCGCGTTCTGCGCATCTCTACCAATATTTATCTCCAGTTTTTTTCAAATTCAACAGCACATTCATGACATGTCTATTTCGGCGTTAGACGAAAAAACCACAAAACTCTTAAGGACTACTCAAATCATAACATCTGTATCTACCGCCGCGAAAGAACTAATCGAGAATGCACTGGACGCTGGTTGCCAAAATTTAGAAATTAATTTGGTATTCTTCTTCATACATATACATACATATAATTTCGAGAGTTCTGATATTTATGACTTATATGACAATCGCTAGTTGGACAACGGATGTTCCTTGATAGAAGTAAAGGATGACGGTTGTGGAATTTCCAAAGTCAATGCTCCGTATGTGGCTTTGCAAAATTACACATCGAAACTTTCAAGTTTCTCTGATTTAGGTACGCCAAAGAAATCATTTGTCCGATGATACGTAATAGAGGCCTGCACATTTTCCGATGCTTTGCAATTATTTTCAGAGAATTTGAAAACTTATGGATTCAGAGGAGAAGCCATGTACGCGTTGAGTTCGATATCTGATGTTACAATCGTCACAAAGACCGCACAAGACGAAGCTGCCTCGTCTTATACTATCGACCATTCCGGGAATATTTTAAAATCTGAATTGTGCCATAGGCCAACGGGTATTATTGACAACTAACTAATTGAATGACTCTACTTAAACTTTTGATTTTCTCGCTTACTTTTTTTCTAAGACATGTTCTTCTCCAATAGGAACGACCATTCAAGTTAGGGAACTATTCAAACCCATACCAGTTAGAAGACAAATAATTAAAAATCCGAAAAAAGCTAGTCAAGATGTTAAAACATTGAATTCGATGATAAAAAGCTATGCAATATGTAAATATTCTGTAAGAATATTCTTCAAAGTAGATAAAAATATAGTATTCAGTAAAGTTCGAGCAAACACTCTCGAAGAGGCAGTTCAGAACACTCTTGGTACAAGCGTAACACGTAACATGAGTTGGATAGATATTACTGATGCAGATGTAATCACGAATAACTTCATGTTTTACAGTTTCCATTTTATAAGATATTTCGTTCTATTGATTCATACTTTCCAGATGAAAATTAAGATGATGGTACCCTCGAAAGAAATGGGAAACGTGGCCGACGTTATACAATCTGATGCGCAATACATTTTCGTAAATGATAGACCTCTCAAACAAAAAGAATTGGAAAAGGTAGCGAGTAAAATAATTATGGAAGGGATAGCCCAGGATCCGTCGTCGAAAAAAAAACCAATATTTATAATATACATTTTGCTAAACCCTGCGAGTATAGATGTTAATTTGGAGCCAAATAAGAGTACCATTCTTTTTAAGGAAAAGGTAAATAGATAGTACACACCTTATCAATAAATTATGCATTATTTCACATCTTTCTATCCACAGGATATGATTTTCAATACGATACAAAAACATTTAGATAAATTTTATGGAATACAAAGAGAAGTGGAAGACGATTGCAATATCTCAGTAGCCGATTATCAAGATTACTCGCAAAAAAGGGATAACGACATTGAGAATGTCCCGTCTACGTGTAAAAAACGAAAAATAGAAACCGAGGAAAATACCGAAAGTGTCGCAAAAAAGCAGAGCGAGAGTAAGAATGTGGCGAATAATTTAAATTCCGTTTGCGGTGGTCATGTCGCATATAAGGAACAAGCGCACGATTCTACGAACGAACAAGGTCGTGAGAATGAAATTGGTGAAATGCGCGATGAAACCATGAGTCGTGATCTTAACAGTCAACTACCTCTTTTAAATTTAAGCGAGTCAGATTCGAATGACTCTCAATATAACAGTATATGCGCGAAGGAGATAGTGGATGGTAGTCCACAGTTTGAGCTGACGCAAAATAGTGAATCGCTTGATAAATTACCGTATTTGGAAGACGATTTTGATTTCGGTCCTCCTGAATCGATTGGAAATTACAAAGAAAACAAGATAAAAAATTCAAACGCTGGAATTATGTGTAAAGAAGACACTTCCGATATGAAGAATCTTGTTACTTTACAAGGTTTAAGTAAGTATGGCCCTTCGGAAACGATTGCGGACAACAAAGAAAACAATATGAACAGTTTAAACACGGGAATTGTGAGTAAAGAAAACAATTCGGATACAAAGAACCTTATTACTTTACAAGAATGGAGTAAAGGACATGTGCCCAACTTAAAGGTAAAATGAGTAATGATATTAATAATGTAGTAATCACGTAAAATATATTTTATTTATAAGATAATTTGAATAGGGAGGCACGGACGTGATGCCTCAGAATCGTGCGGAATCGAACGAGTTATCAGAGAGCGAAACACATACAACTGCGTGCAAGGGTTTCGTTTTATACTCGGAACGTATCAGACCCGAAGGTAATTCGCAATACACAAATTCAGTGCAGCGATTAGAAAGAGAACTTCGTTTGCAGTTATAGAAAAACTTGGCGATTTAACGGCAGCTCAGTGCGCTCAGGCGATAACTACCTTTTGGAAAAACTTGTCACCCGAGGAACGTGGATATTACCGAGATCTTGCGCGCGAGAGAGAATTGGAGCGTAAAGCAAACAGGAATAAAGTCGCGGAGAAAGAAGCTGTCGAAAAAGTGAAAACCAGGAATAGGCTATTAGAAGCTATTGGGAAAATGAACTTTAACATGACGCAGAAAGAAAAGTTAGTCGTAAGAACTACGATACCTTGGAATATAGACATAGAACAGATTACCGACAACTATCAAAATAAGTAAGCAATTTACAGTAAATTATATATACATGCACCATTACAATTTCTTTACATTCAATATAAATATGACAGATCTACCATGTGTAAACAACATGCAAAACTTGTGGTCGGTTCGGTGGGTCCACATTTATGGATCGTTCACAGATCTGACCATATTTGGATTTTAGATGCTCGAAATCTGAAAAAGAAATTGCAAATATGCGGTAGCGACATGAGCGAGGTAAGTATGCTAGCAAATATGTAGCATTCTTCCAATTTCTTATCTATATCACTTGTTTTCTTTTTTATCAAAGGACGATGCTGAAACTGTAGAACGACTTCTGCAATGGTGGTTTTCGAAAACAGATGATTTATCATTGTTGCATCCGGTACATGCGTTATCACAAAATTGTTGAGTCCGATCTCCATTTTTAATTTGTGTTCATTACTCGTTACGTCGTACATATTTATAATTTATCTAATTTTGTCTTTGTAACTGTTATTTATGTAATAAATCTTAACTAAGCTTATTAATAAAAATGCTTCTTTCTTATGTGGACCAATAAAATAGAGCGATAAGTGCTGCGGCGGTAGATGGGTGGAGGTCGTACAGTGACCTTGGCGGGACACGGTGGAAATGCAAAATTATGCCGTTCTCGACTTTACTTTTCAATGTATTTAATTAAATTTCAGAATTATTACAGTTATTCATTTCTGTTTAAACCCCGAGAAATTTGCTTGCTTTATATATATTTATATTTCATAAAATTTGCTTCGTTTCATTTTGGTACGCATTTCNACTGTTATTTATGTAATAAATCTTAACTAAGCTTATTAATAAAAATGCTTCTTTCTTATGTGGACCAATAAAATAGAGCGATAAGTGCTGCGGCGGTAGATGGGTGGAGGTCGTACAGTGACCTTGGCGGGACACGGTGGAAATGCAAAATTATGCCGTTCTCGACTTTAATTTTCAATGTATTTAATTAAATTTCAGAATTATTACAGTTATTCATTTCTGTTTAAACCCCGAGAAATTTGCTTGCTTTATACATATTTATATTTCATAAAATTTGCTTCGTTTCATTTTGGTACGCATTTCTTGAAAATATAAAGAAACAATTTGTCTGCGCCTTACCCTTTGTACTTTGTCCTGATATGAGAAACTTTACGTGATCTAACAAAAGGCGCAGGATGCATGCGATCCATGCGATATTCAAAGTGCAATAGGAAATATTTGAAGTATTTAGCGTAGATGGAGTGACTAGTCGAGCGACATGAGCGACTGCGACTATGCACGTATACTTTAAAAGTTTTCAGGTTATAATCGAGATTTCCGCAAGGACAACATTAGTGGTGTTATATTAGTGATATAACGATTCTGTAAAGAAACGGTGTCGTCCCATTTATTTGGACGAGAAATTAACGACGATTCGTTCTAGTCGAATTCGAATTATGTGAGGCGGAGTCTAATGCTCGCCGAACGATTCTGTGTCAATGATTATGTCGGCTACGGTAAATAACGTGAAAACGATGCGAGCGTGTTACAGATTGGCCTACCCGGCCGTCTGACAAAGTATGAATTTCTATAGAATAATCTCGTAATCGTTATATATCGAAAAAACGAACATGGTCAAGGAGAAACCAAATTCGATACGTATCTACGACTCGGAGGGTTACAGGCGCAGGGCTGCTTGTATATGCGTAAAAAACGATCTCGAAGATGAGGTAAAGCCAATATTTGGCACGCATACTATTTTTTGTGCACTATGAATGTGACTTTGATGCTAATGAGCTGTCGTGAATTTGTCAATTTCAGGTACTTTTGGTTACATCAAGCAGAAGACCAGACAGTTGGATAGTACCAGGAGGCGGTGTCGAACCTGAAGAGGAACCCGCGGTAACGGCTCTACGAGAAGTCAGGGAAGAAGCTGGTGTTCTAGGACAATTAGGCAGATGTCTTGGAATATTTGAGGTAGGTGTTTGGTCATTGATCAAAAAATAAAAAATTACTTTTACATGAAGAAAAACTTGTTTCACAAACTGAATCAGTCTATCTTGATAGACCTCGGCTAATTCAGGACATATTAATAAACGTTATTGACACTTATGCTTACTTATAGTGGTAACATTTATTTTGTAGAATGTGGAACACAAACACAGGACACAGGTGTGGGTGATGCGAGTCACAGAGGAGTTGCCAGAATGGGAGGACTCTCGGGCGATTGGTCGCAAACGGAAATGGTTCACGATACCGGAGGCTTTATTGCAACTGGCGCAGCACAAGCCCGTCCAACGTTCTTACATTCACAGCCTCAACAACACGAATCCTCGACATAATCCTCCTGATATATCCACTGTCACGTCCATACAGTTGATGAATAATTCTAGTAGCAATCCCCTAACTCTGAACAAACACAGCTAATATTAAATACCATCCATTTTTGCGTTAACGAATTTGAGACCATACATTTCGAGGCATCCGTTTCGTTGCCAAAAAAGTTCTAATTTTCTATGTAAAACGATCACGACATTTGTATATTATTCTGTCCTTTTCGTTGTTTCGTAGTAGTTTCATTTATATTAACGTGGTTAATACAGCTACGCGCTAGTTACAATATTATCATTACTATTGCTCTACAGGCACTATTATCGCTGCTATCTCAATTCCCGCTCATCGGTTATTATCATTGTCACTATTCTTGCTCGTATCCATACGAATTACTATAGACTGGTCCACACGAAGGAACGGTCTGTCTCGTTTTTTTTATAACTAAACTCGTTCATCATTTTCTCATTCTTTATCAGGGATACTAACGCTCGTACATATGAATAAGTACACGCATAATTTTTCATACGTGAAGTGGATGGTGTTTTACACGAAACAAAAGCGAAAAGGATGATACGAATATATTTCTTTTTCACCATTGTTTTTAATTATGATATACTCGGAAGAGGTGTTACATATTTCATAACGAAACATATCTATACCTCGAGATATTTGTTTAAAAGAAATTTTCAATATGTGATAAATGCTTCTAACAATGAATTCGTTTGAAAGAACTTTGCTATGCCACGGGTTGGTACACAATAGACTGAATTGTTTCTTCGAGTACTTGCGATAAGAATTCTTTTTAAGAATATGATCATGTAACGTAATGCGTTCGAAGAAAGTAAAATAACTTTACTCCTTATAAAAATCGTAAAGGGAAAAAAGAAATTAGTATAAAAGAAGAAAAACTGTTTATTGTAAAATGAAATATAGATCAATGGATATACGCCATAGATACTTCTGTAGATTACGATGTTTCTTTTTTCCGTTTTCAATTTGTGATTGCGTATTTAAAAATCTCCCCTTTTATCGATCAAACAATTATGTATTGTAATTAATTGTCTTTGTATTTATTTCCTCAAATTGAAATTCGATTCGCACAAAAAGTGTGGTCAATAAACGAGTAATAACAAAGAAACAACAAAATTAATTAGATCGATCGTCGATTACTTCTGTTCGATCTATTTGTAAGTACGTAGACGCACTTGGAATAAAAAGAGAAATAGGGATCACGACGGTGAGTAAATAATACGTAACACAAGTTGTAAAGTTATATGCAGTGAGAAACTGATTGTGAGAGCAGCATCTCTGGTGAGAGTTCTCATGCCTTTGTTCTCGCGCGTGCCCGCAACCACCCGCAACGAAAGCACT
>SMSR01015615.1:0-12295 GCA_019453355.1 Ceratina japonica | reverse complement strand
TATAAACACTCTACGTGTTCAGTATGTTTTCTCAATACCTCAAGTGCCATGCCACTCGAGACACATAAAAAAGATCTTTTCAAGTGGTTCTGCACTGCCCCTGGCACAGGTGGATAGCAGGCTTTTTAAAAGAGCAGGTGGCCACGTGCTACTGTATTATTAACTACGAGATTAACTCTTCCTTTCCCCTCGTATTTAATACACATTAAATTACAAAATAAATTTTAACAGGTATTGAAAATCTTATAAAATGTATTGCCTTTTTTATAATTTTTAATAAAAAATAATAAGGGAAAGGAAGGATTGCATTGTACAACAGAAATGGTACTCGATCGGCTCTGTCGGGGTTTAAAGCTAACAAATTCTGGGAGTCGCAGCCCCCACGTGGAATGTAGATCCGATCTTCAATTCTAAGTAAAAATACTTGTGCTCGCATCCGCACGACCGGGCATACAACAAGCGAAAAGAAATAATAAGAGGCCCGTCGTGCGCAACGCAATTTTGGTATGCGCCGTGTGCGATAACGATATCTCTAGTAAATAAAATCGCATGCAAGATAACATACATAAATACGTTCGCGGTCTACGTTTAGAAACAGAAGAGAATTTCCCTTTCGCGATACTTGATCGGCAGTCGCTTTACTTCCGTGTCGTTTTTGCGGTAGTATTACTGTCTACGAGTCCGAAGCCGTTTCGTTAAAAAGCTCTGACGAACGGAAGAAGAAGAGTCATTTATCAGATTAACGAGCCGTTAGAGGTAATGGCCCGCGGTAAACGTCTCTAAAGCCGAGCTCGTTAATCATCTCGCTCCACTTTCTCGCTGATACGTGGATAGATTTTTGCGATCCTCGCGGTGATCACTGGTGCTGCACAAACTCTACGAGGAGGGATTCAGTTCGAATCGCGTAGCAGATAGAATTTACAGGAAGCCGGGATCGTCAACGATCGAAATCTTCTTCGGGAAACATGAAGAAGATCGCGATCATCGTCGCGTGCAATTATCGGTTAGTTTGTTGCTCTCGATGGACCTTAGACACTGGTCTCGTCTAAGATCCATCTGAAATTCTAGGTGTTCGCCGTGTCGTAACTCTTGTACGTGTGGGAGGACTTCTTGTGCCTCACTGTGCAGAACAGGATCATGCTCGCCACCTGACCGAACAGCTGTAGGAAAGCCACGACGAGGCCAACGATTCCGACGACGTGCAACCTGGTCACCAGCCACATCTGTATGGCAGAGGCGCAGCCCTCTTTGTACCACATTTCCTTGTTGCGTCCTTCGGGGTCCTGTCGGCCGCAGTATCGAAACCTCTGCGAGCAGCAGGAGTCGGGGACGCGATCCTCCATTGGCCAAGCCTCGATTCGGTACCAATCGGTATAATCTCGAACGCCGCAGCAATGGAACTGAAATTCGACATGGGAAATTTCTTAATTAAGGAGGTTCATCTGGTACATAGCAAGTCAAATGCAAGTTATAGAAAAGGAGAGCTTGTTTGACTAGCGTTCATGTTAATAACGGAGGTTATCTACTGCTGAAAAATTCAGATTTCGCTTGTTGTGTTTATATATTTCTCGATTCATAGTCACCCAATCTACCTAAATTTGCAATTAAAATATTCGTTAAATGTTTCTCTTTAATATGACATAAGTTTCATTCAAAACTATCTATCAATACATAATAAATTAGCGATAGAAGTCTGGGAAATCACTCTTTTCCATATGACTACATGTAAAATTGTAAAAAATATTTACATTAATATTTCATCATTAAGGTACCCAAATGACTTAAAATTTTTTTTGAGGTATCCTGGTATACTGTTGTAGACTACCAAATTTTTTTTGGAGATCTATCTGTTAATTCGTTTCTGACTCGAAATAACTTTTATTTTAGCATAATAAAGGCGTAAAACGTCGAGAAAAAACGTGTATACGTATACACTACGTCACACATAGTTACTAACACATCAATAATCGAGGTCCCACCTTAATATAAAATTTGAGATCTAAAAAAAAAAACAATTGAATAATGATGAGGAACGTTTGCATTTTCATGCTGAAACGTGGCTTACGTCTGTGTGTATGTGGTCCCAGACGGAAGCGAGGGTTCCCGGTTCTCTGGTCGCGTTGTAATGTTTCTCGATACCGGACAGCAGCTCGTCCTTCAAGCTTTTAGCCAGATGCTCCCTGAAGATGAAGGCCAGAGTGCCCAGCATGAACTCGGCCAGGAACATCAGTATAACTAATCCGAAGTACTGTAAACGGAGACGAGTTACGTAATGACAGATTCGAGCGGAGGTCGGACAGGAGAGGTAGAGCGTATTACCAACCGTGATCAGCATGCATCTGGATTGAAACCATGCACCGCAGCATCCGAAGAAGGCTATGACGAAGGTTAAACATCCAGCGCCTAACAGCAGCGAGTCAGCTGACGCGAAACTGTACTGGGGGACCAAGGTCGTGTATCCGGAGTACGCCAATCGTAGCCAGAGGCCTGCACCCAAAATTCCACAAGCGCATAACTGTAAAAAAATGAGAGATTCAGATTCAGAGCACGTCTGTAAGACAATGTAAAAAATTGTCTTGAAAAAAGTCGTGAATTCTGTATATTAGATTGTGGAAAATTCGTATAACTAAATTCAGCCCTGGTGGAAATATGCATGTCATAATTGAGCAGAAAATGTTGAAAAATGGCCATATATTACAAATTATGTAAAAAATTCTCAAAGTTTATAATAATATCATAATTTTTGATAAATGTTGGAAAAGACGGTCAGAAAAGAACAGATTATGACAAGAATTGACGAAATCTAATATAATATGTTGAATTCTGTCATAATTTAACATGTTAAATTTCACAAAATTTGATGATACATATTCCTGAAGAAATTATGTCAGAATTCAACATATTATATTAGATTTCGTCAATTCTTGTCATAATCTGTTCTTTTCTGACTGAAATTATGATATTATTACAAAATTTGAGAATTTTTTACATAATTTGTAATATATGGTCATTTTTCAACATTTTCTGCCCAATTATGACATGAATATTTCCACCAGGGAGAACCTAAACATAAAATAATGAAACCTTTCACAAGGAAAACGGTGAAAATGTAAAAGTGACGACCCACTTGGCAAATGCTCGATTCCACAATTTGAATACCACAGAACAATAGAAATTGACCCTTGAGAAACGATTTGGTAAGGAACGCGAGTTAGATTGTTGAGGTAGTCTCCCTTGAGGATTCAGTGCACGCTTATGCACGCAACATGATCGCACTTCCGTATTAAGATGTCGCCTTGCGAAACTATTGCGAATAGCGAGGTCGGTGGGTTCTGCACCTGTGACTCGACCTCTAACCGCGGTACGACTTTCAATCCCGAGTCACGCTAGACGCTCGGAAAACAGGGACTCGATGAATCATGCAGGGGAGACGATTCTACCAGAGAATGTTGCCGAGAAACCCAATTTTTTCTGTCTGGAAATAATCGCGAATGAAAAGTGGGTTATTCGTGAGAAAGCCCGGGGACATTGTTAACGAAACTGCAATTAGACAGCGCAACGTTTGCTTTCGTGGAGAAAGTCTAAAATACTAGTCGACTGTATCCCGAACTTTGGCTCCCAGATCCCGATTTTCGCCTTCGTTTATTATTATTAGTCGTGCAGCAATAAAATATCGTTTCTCGACTTTCTTCGGCATCGAGTGGAACTGGAAAGTCGTCTCGATTTACCTATTCCCTTCGCAGTTGGTGGTCGGCTGCGTGGTTACCGTTTCAAAGGGGAAATCGTCGTCTCGGTCAGGCGAAATAGAGTTTCTGGGTAAAGTTCCCGAGAAATGGCTAGATCAAATAGAAGGGATATTGACCTCTCGGCGGAGATAGTTGCGGTTTAGTAATTTGCCGTCTTTCCACTTTGCCCGACCAATCGTCTAGCCATTAGCTCATTATAACTGCTACAGTTGCCCGACGGTAGGAGTCAATTATTAGTACATTTTTTGACAGAGCGAACCACTGTTCCTTCTTTCTTATACTGTGCCGAGACGATGTAAATTAGCGTGTACGTGGTAATGACAGGTCGCGTTATCCAATCCGGTCGAACTAGTTCGAATGGAATAATTTATGCGAGCCGCTCGGTCACGGTTTATCGACGGAAGCATCGTAACCGCGAGGAATGAATGAAACGAACGAAAGAACCAGTCCGTCGACGATTAAACGAACCCGCTCGTTAAACTCGCGCTCGATTTAAACCGGGTACCGTTAAACGTCTCAGGAAGGATCGCGTAAAACTCCAAGTCGATATCTTGAAGCCAGTCTGGCCTCACAATTAAAGGCGCCATTTAATTAGATTCGTAGAATAATTAGCATCTCCTTTTTATCTCCCTTTTGTAGAATACTTATTTAATTAAATTTCGGAATTACAATGCAGGTAATTAATCACGATTAAGTAAATCGGTTAATTAAAAGGCGTTTATTAAATTTGCGTGCAGACCGTAAGAATGGCGAGAGAGAACACCTGCTGAAAATATTTCCTAGGAAAAGTCTGCGAGTACCGTAAGTAAGTTCACAGCTCATAGAGCACGGTTCAACGTCCTATTTAAAGAGCGGTGACGAGCGGATTTCAAGTGGCACTATAAATTCGCCGAGAGGAGAGACAGCGGAATGCGCCGATGCCAGGACGACAATGCTCGCCGATTTAAATGCGCGTGCCGCGTGGGCGAGTTATTTGCGCTGCGCATTGATGGAAATTAACTTCGGATTTGCTTCGCGGGCTTCGTAACGCGGTTACGGTTACGCCTGTTTTCAGTATTCCGCGTGCAGTGTCATCAGAAACGCGGGCACAATATTTATTTTTAATTGCGCAGAAGCTCGCATTACCGTCGATGATGAAACGGATTGCGTATGACAATTAGTGGGTTTAGTAACGCATTGTCAACGACGAGGTAGCTATAAACGGCGTTCTCAACTCTCGATAACATTTATGTGCATTTCTACGTTCCTTTTTATATAATTATAATTCTTTTATATAATAATTTTTATATAATAATTGTGCATTATCTATATTTTTATTCTTACATTTATTTTCATTGTTTTTTTATCTTATTTTAATTCATTCTTTTGTCTTTTATGTTCATTGTTATAATTATACATTTTTGCTTTGTGTTTATTTATTGCGTGAACTTTTATTTGGATGTAAAAGACATTATTCTGTTTTGTTTTTCCTGAGCGATATATGTAATATATTACATGGTGATTGTCAACTAGCCTTCTTTCTCGCTTTATGTACTTTGGGTATTATTGCCCGTATTTTATTATGAATTAATAATAAAAACTTTTTAAATTAAAAATTTCTATGTTCCTTTTTATATAATTTGAATTATTTAATAAATAATGCGTTTTTAGGAAAGTACAAAGATAGTAAAATAAGAAATGGTTAAGAAGAATATATCTTACCCAAATAAGAACGTTGAGGGAGCAGAAGACGTGCCTGATGCACGTGTATCCTGTGCGGCCCATAGCTGGATCACCCGTAGGACGGTCGCGTCAAAGGGACTGGCAGTGTTTCCTGGAAACACACGAAAAACGCGATGATTCCTCGAGGCCCATTTCTACCACGCCGCTCGCACCTGTCCCTCAACTGTGACATCGGACGCACGAGCTCGCGTTGCTTTTTAACACGACGCTTTATCTTCATGAATTTTAATTGGCTTGCGCACCGAGTTCGTTAGCACTCGTATTTACCGCTCGTTAACCACGCTCCGGATCACTTTTGCTTTTTATACTTGCGTGAGGCACGACCGATTCGGCCGTCGTAGCGAAAGCACGCCATCCGATCCGAAATTGGATACATTTTTGAACGAGGAATATACGTGCCCGATCGGGAACTACGCATTATTTTAAATTACCAGGGAACGGACCGAGGAATCCGAGAGCGAGCGCCGAGAAAAGGGATGAGGGAGAGGCGACGTGGGAGATGAAGATAAAGCCTTGAAACCGATGATTACGTATTCCGCTGGAAGAGTCCGTCGGCGGGTATTTCTATTCCCTTGGGGAGCGACGATTTCGGGTCACGGAGCACTGAGAAACCGAACAAAAGATCCGCAGAATGCAAACTTACAATCGACTCGGAAAGTCGTAGTCCTCATCTTCGTGGCAGCGAAACGGTGATTCAACCTTTCCGCGCACACTAATCCAGTTCGTCTGTCATAATGAATGTACGACGCGAGAGAGAGAGAGAGAGAGAGCACGACGCGAGAGTTTGACGAATGAATCGTAACCGGTTGACTGACGGGGCCGGCGGGCGATCCTCGTCGGGCGAGGATACGTTCCGGTGTGCTCTCGGAATCAGGTTGAGGTACGATTGGCTGTGGCCCCTTCTGGGCCTTCTAGGTCCCCTAACGGGACACCCTGCCGGCGAACGGGGGGCCTCTCACCTATACGCGATCTCGATCGCGGCGCGATGCCGAGGAACCCGTCTATTGAAAAGGCGTCGCGCCGTTCGGAGACGCGTCACTTTCCTACGAACCGCCTGCCAAGCCGCCGATCGCAAGGTCGCAGGAAATCTGCGATCACGCTTTTCCCTCGGTCACGTGTTCGGTGCACGCGACTCCTCCGAATACGAGTATATATTTGCGTAAACTCTATCGCCTTGTACGATCTCCGTACTTACATCGATCATACTTATATACATTCTCGTTCATAAGCTTTAGAGAACTTGCGTGAATAGACTCTTTTCATTGAAAAAGTACAATATAACCCTTTGGGTACATTTGACGTCTGAGACACGTTATTTTAGTTTTATTTTGTTGTTACTAATTGATTTTTGTTTTGCAATTCTAATTACTTGTGAAGACATCTTAATACTACAATCAGGGACAGTGAAGTTTAGCCAGCTCGTGCGTATGTGTGCGTCTCCTAGCGGAACACATTGATATTTCAATATGTATGTATATATCGAAATTTCAATGTGTCCCGCTAGGAAACGCACACAAACGCACGAGGTGGCTAAACTTCACTGTCCCTGATTGTACATATGTCACCAGTATTTTAGAAATAAATAAATTCTTACGTAAAATGTACTGCTTTTACATACAACTCCAAGCAACCAAAAATTATATCCGTTCCAAATGCAAATATTTTCTCAAATAAATCCGTGGATAATGAAGTACAGAAAATTATATAATAAAATCAGCAAATCATTAGAAATCTCTAGAATTATTATGAAATTTTAAGTAAGCCCTGCATGCACGTGTTATAAGGAATCCTTTCTTTAGAATTGTGGAGGCAAGAGATTTTACAGGCCACAATATCGAGAGTCGGAATCTCGGGGAAAGAGTGCGCCGTGTCCGACAAATTTTTTCCATGCATAAAACATCGCGCGTGCACGTTAAATAATGGAACCACTGGCGCGCGGCCAACCGCTGAATAAAAGATCCGTCTGTACGGTTTTCCTCTTCGACGACTCGTTCCAATTAATCGCACAATTTTGGGGACTATCACTTGAAATCGTTCGAAATGAATGCTTATTTATTTCGTGATCAGTAAAATACGAATTCTCGTGTAAATCGGGGACATCGTATTCGTCTACTGAAAATTCATATTATCAAAGTCCACGGATGTAAATTTCTGAACGAAACGCATCCATCGCGAGTTATGCCCGTTTCTTTGAACAGGTGAAGCGCGAAAAGGAATGAAACCGAGGACGGGTGTTCTCAACTATAAGTTACTTAAATAACGCGTGAAATAGAATCGTGACGCGTTGTTTGTCGAGGAAGAAACGCGTGATTTATGTTCACCGGTGATGGTACGTATTTCTCGTCGCTGAGTCCACCGAGAATATTTCTGCTCGAAAGGATCCCATTTTACTTCGTTTCCACGTCGAGCGATGAAGAATATTCCTCCGACTGGGGTCCAATCCGAACGCTGTTATCAAGATTGGACAATATTGATTCACCTTATCGCTTAACTGAACGCAACCCACAGTACCACTTATTGCGAATCGTGCTCGTTAAACAAACTTAAGCTGAAAACGTGCTCCGAGTCCCGTAGAACTCGTCACGATAAATAAGTTCCACACTTGCAGCGCCTCGCATGGAAAACCATTATTCTTATAAGTCTTTTCCTGCTGCCTTGCGTAACAGATATAAGATCATTTTAAATGCTCGTCATTTCTGATCTGACGTATTCATCTGACGAAGAATCTACTATTATAATTAGCATTCTGCGAGCTACTCGCTTCCATCCACGTAATAAAAAACGAACGACTGTTTATGACTATTCCTATCGTATTTAAAATTCTACTAAATCCTACGTAAAAATCATCAGGTCGATGATAACAGTTTTGGTCAGGTGAACGTGAAGGTGGCTGAAGGCTGGGATCGAACCGGGTTAATCGTGAGTACTTGAAATCAATTCGTGCGATAGCGAAATGGAACCGCAAACGCGGCGGCTGCGGCTAATGAACGGCGAAGAGAGTGCGAGGGGGCGTAGAAACGGTCCCCCTTCGCCACGACTTCCTGCCAATTGCGGACAATTTGCGATCATCTATGATCCTCTCTCGCCGCTCGCCACGTCGCGTCAACTCGAGCGGCCGCGCGGCGCGTTTCTCTACGTTTCGGTGTTTCGAGTGTCAACGTTAACGCGTTACCACGACGTTCCGTCGCGACGGCTATTCGCGACCTACGCGGCTCGCTTCCCACGTGATGTAACCGAAGAAAGGAATTACGATGCGTACCGCTCCTCTATCGTCCATTATATCTCTCCGCGTATCATTTCGATAGTATCAAACGTGATTACGGCACCACTTGCCTGGATTTATAGGAATTTACGTCCTTTCAGTCGGCGATGCGTAAGTTTAAACAAATGTAAGAAAAACATGAGGCAATTACTAATTTTATGAGATAATTATAATTGTGAGAAATAATTGTATTTACTGAACGATAACGGATCAGATTTTTCCTCGAAGCGGCGAAGTCTTTAATCCTGTGTTCCCACGCGTAATCCCGCGATGGAAAAGCCAATCACGTACGCCGCAGGGGGATTAAGGGTGGCAAAAGGGTGACGGGCCTTTGTCCGATCACCCGTTATACCACGTGGGAGTAGAAGCGTACACGCATATCGTCTCGCGATTAACAAGCGCATTGTAATAAATTAGGAATTATGACGCTGCTCCCTCGGCCCTCATCCTTTCCCTTACAATGGACGACCCGGGTCTTTTCAAGGGTATATAACGACGTCCAAAGCGTAGCTTCAAGTATATTTTCATTAATTAATGTTTAAGCACAGTTACTATGCGATCCTCAGACAAAATTTAATTAATCAATTGAGACGATATTTCATGTTCAGAGGACCGAACACTGTTGTTCCCGCGCCAATCGACGAGTCGAAAGTTTCGGCGATTATGAACGAAAATAGGGAACTTCCCACGGGGGAGCCAAGAAAATGGATGAGCCAGCTGGTAAAAAAAAAGTCCTCTGACGATTGTTTCCACGAAAAGGAACATGGGAAGAGAAATCGACGTTCGGCCGGTTCGCACGATCCACGCGATTGTATATCGGCCGCGGATTATCGGACCGGTATACCGCGATACTGCGACATTTAATTAACGTTTCCAATCCCCCTCCGAACGCTAGGAGGTCCTTGATCCAGAAATCTATTCTAATCGGGGACCATTAAAAAGCTCGCGGTTAACGGCTATCAGGGCTCCCGGTTAATGATTTATTAGCCCGGCGTTTGTGACATTTTATCTTCAAGATTAACGGTTTCAAATTACTCCCTGTAGAACAGGATTTTAAATATATAAATAATTGATCAGCTATTTTTGCACATACCCAAATGATTAAATAATTTCATTACCCCGTGTTTCGATTATCATACTGATAGAGTATAGTAATAAATTGTAATAAAATTACGATATGTTTAACGTTACATTAAATTATATCATTTTTATTCATAATTGGAGAAAATGATAAAACATAGAAATAATTGATCAGCTATTTTTGCACATTCCTAAATGATTAAATAATTTCATTACCCCATGTTTCGATTATCATATTGATAGAGTATAGTAATAACTTCTAATAAAATTACGATATCTTTGACGTTACATTAAATTATATCATTTTTATTCATAATTGGAGATAATGAGAAATTATGATAGATAATTTTCAACTGGATAATGTTTATAGACGTATCTGACAGCAGAAATTGGAAAATGGATGTGGCGTTTATCAAACGTTTGAGAACGGGTTTAGATCGTGTTCCATGAATATCAGATAGCCCTATAATGCGGCCATAATCGCGACTGGAGGAAGATTATTTCTCATGCGGTGTCGCGGGAGAAACATTGGGAACAGGGTTGCGAGGAGACCAGTGTCATTGGACAATTCGCGTTAGCTCGATTATGAGATTCGTTTATAATCATTATTATGTAATGCCCCGGTCCGGATTGCCTTACGTAACCGAAACAACGGTGCGACCAGCGCTGCCCATGAAAACTCTCCTTCCGTTCCAGCGAACCGTTATTAGGAAAAAAAGGTGATAAAATATGGTTCGAACGGACCGTAAATCATTGCGCTGGAAGCATTGATGCAACGGTTCGAACGATCGAGATGCCGGAGTCGGCTAGCAACAAATTCATTCTTCCCGTCATCGTGGGTTTAAAAGCGTTTCTTATCTAACGGAGACACCCGCGACATGGAACTGCCTGCTAATTTACTCGATACGATCTTATCAGCCGGTTGCAATTTAAAAAACTATAATTTCACAAAAGTTTCTAAGAACGAAGGCGGAAAGGTGGTTCTCTTTATAAAGAAAACGAGTAACGCAACGCGAGGAACAATGGAAAATATGCGTAGGAATTTTCTCGATGCGTCTTGCGCTAATGTATCCCGCCTTTTAAAGTGCAGAGCGTAATGGAAATGCAGATGCGCCTTTTTAAATTGAACACCGAGGAATCAATGGGACTCGTTAAACGGATAATAAAAATGTGGACCACGGCGATAACGCGTTACGATTATAGCGAGTTGGCGGCTGCGTTAGCTAATTTCTGCTCGCATCGCAGAATTCTGAAAAACGATACGCTCGTTCGCGGTCACGATCCCGATGCTTGATAATCAAGAATAGAACTGTCACTTTGTAACGATAAGGCTAGAATCGCGCTAAAGTCACGGTTTTACGTTCAAGCCTATTTATAAATGTCACGGAAAATGAATTAAACACAAATCGTAACTTCTATTATTACAAAACTGTAATGAATATTCATGCTATCTCATCTGTCGGAGTATAACTATAGTTCAATTGTCGACTATTTCACGAAATGAAGCGCACTGGATTTTTTCTATACGTCGAAATGCGCGAGAAATTCGAAAAGGCGGAAGCGTCGATGACCGGAAGGCGGTGTTTTGAAACGTGAGTAAGTACACTTACAAGTGGGATGAAAGTGAGAACGGGCCGGTGCGGCGTCGTCGTTACGGTGAGCTGTCGCGAGCCCTTCGACACTAAATGAATCACAATGGTTCATGGAAACCGCGGAGTCAAGGGTCGGCTGCGTTTCGCGACGGGTTTCGTGTTCGCGGATCGACTGCTCGCGGGTACCGCGAACAGCTCTCGTACATCGTACGCCAAGTAGTAACATCCGTTCTCCAGCAGCCGCGCAACGGTGAACCGAAAGTCGCCATCTGACGGGGAAATTTAAGGTCTCCGGGACAAAATTAACGACGATGTATTTTAATGAAAATGTAAGATAATAATGATATTGTAAGGGAACAAAATAAAAATATTTATCCATTTGTTTATTAACTCCTAAAACTGAATCAATTATGATTTACAATAAATCTCCCAGCATTAAATAAGATGTAACTTTCTTTTTTCCAGCAGGATTTGCCAATTTCCAGAGCACAATACGCGAATTGCGCAATACTGACTTTAATTCGTACTAAAAGTCAATCAGGAAAAGGTTCATAAAAGATATAAAATATGATTGAGTCGAACTCATTGACAGTACTCCATTTAAAAGACTTTAATTACCAACAACACAACAGTTAAAACAGTATAATTTAAGTACAAAAATGAGATCGCATTCAATTCTTTTTCCTGTATCTCTGCGATGATTCCTCCATAGATTCGAGCCAGAGCTTCAAATCCTTAGGAATTTCGGGTAGCTTCGCATTTGGTTCGAGTTCGGCGATTATTTCCGCAGCGGTAACTTTCGCTTCTGTAATCGTTTGCCTGCTAAGTACGACCGCGCGAACAAAATTATCCGTCAAACTGATAAACTCGTGCTCCATGTAAAAGTGTTTATC
>SMSR01015614.1:64426-103213 GCA_019453355.1 Ceratina japonica | reverse complement strand
TGAAATCAGAGGGTACAGTCATTTACAAAAGTCACTTAGAATCTTTTCTGATATTAAGGAAACTTGTTTAAAAAGCCAATATGAGAAGCAATTCACTAATTAAACAAAAGCTATCGGAATTAATCTGTATTTTTAATAGAAAATATACATCATAAATATCATTGCATTTATGATGTATACAAAATATACATTGTTAACGTTTCAAGAATTTCTGAACGTTTTTATCTACCTCCAGAACATCCTTAAATTGGCGCCTCGGCACTTGACGAATGACGCACGAAGTGGATAAGGAAACCTATTTGAACATTTAAAAATAATCCATTGTCAACAACTAAACGAATTCAGATACAACGTTAACAATTGTGCTGCTGAGGGTGGGGGATAAGATGTAACATAAGTTCAATTCTGATAGATCAGGAACAAAAAATGCCATAGGATCACTTGCCATTTTATCACGTGTATAAATCCCAAAGTGCTAAGTACGTTATTTTCTAAACTTGTGCGGAAACAACAATTTTTCAAGTCTCGGGAGGCAGGCAGGCGTAACCGGTTCGTGCTCATCTATTATCTCCCAACAGATATTCGCCTAGGAATAGTTCTAGGCGAGTGAGCACGCGTGCATGGTTAGACGGGTCGCGTTCGCCAGAAGGGAAGGCGCACGCGTGTATCCGAGTATCCGGGACAGAGGCTCGTGTGTCGCAAACGATGCGTTTAAAAACGCACGAGTGCGCGATGCGAACGACATACGCAGCAGCTGGGGCCATCGAAGGGGCCAAGCCCTGGGGAAAGAAGGGCAAGGGTCGCGCCGGTGCCGCCCGGTTTCTTTGATCGGTGATGCATCGGCGACTGCCGCTCCGCGGAATTCGACGTTTTCGATGCATCCGGCCTTCCGATGCACGTAATGCGACTTGCGTCTCGTTCCTGGTGCCAGGTACCCTCGTCAACGTCGCTCCCAAAGCCTCGCACGCGTCTCGCCGAGACGAAGTAGGCATCTCCGCGGAACTCGCGTGAAATAATTAACAACTCTTATGACGATGCGCTCGGACGTCGTCGTCGTCGTCGTCGTACCCTGTGCTGCGCCGCTACGAATCTACGGACAGATTTCGTTCCAGAGTCCTCCAATTGTTTTATGTATTCTCGTTAAAACGGGCAAATAAATTATACTAGCACGGAATGATGTATTGTCGTATTTCACGCCGGATGCGAGTGTTAAGAACGTGTGTACTCAGCGAGACAGTTCTGTAAACTATTTTGTTTTTTCGGGACGGAACTTGTGACTGCGAATAGAAGCCGTTAGAGGAGTCCCTTGTTACAGACATTACAGACTCCCATTAAGAGTAACGAGCACTGACTAAACTATCAGCTATAACGAGTACAAACGAAATAAGCTTGTTAGTTTCGTTTACAGATATGATAAGTACGATTGTCTGTTATCTTGATTAAAGTGTTATGAATTTATTGGAAAAATTATATTCGCATTGCCAATTTATCATGTTCAGTTAATGAAAAAGGTAGGAAACTTAATCGTTCTACTTGAAATTATTTTAAATATTAAACGCCGTGAAAAACAATAAACGAATTGTGTACATGCATGTACATGCGTGCTTAACAATTAATTGAGAGCGCGTCGGATTTTTCAATTACGTATGCGATATGCAGTCTGAAGATCCAATTAATTTTATTGAATGTATTACTCGGTTCGTTACAGATTTACGATATTTTTCCAATATTTCCACTTGAAATACTGTCGATTCTTCATATGCATATAATTAACTATTGAGCAACGCATGATTAGGATCATGCATTTGGATTGACATCATCCGGGGAAGTTATCTGACTACTTAGGTTAGTTGTAATCTCCGTTCTAGTTAACGTGAGCTCCCACATGGTTTCTCTTGACAGCCATCGAAGTTCCTACATCCCATTAAAATTGGAATATTCCCGTACACTGAATCCTATATTGCGTTGTAATTCGTATCAGTATCATGGCAGATCAAATGGTAATATCCCACGGCTATGTTGAAACGCAGCCCGAGGGATCGCGTGATTACGCAACTGAACGAAATTTAATTTTAGAAACATCATTAACCAGGACTGAACATTAACGGAATGTGTTCGAAAGTTTTAAAACAGCATGGAGTTAAACAACCAGAAGTTCAAAATCAGGTAGTCTGTATTTTTTCACTCTCGTTTTCCAGTCGTTACTGCAGCTATGCTTACAAATAATTTTTTCCTACTATCGTGCGCAAAGTTCGAGTTTGCGCACGCATTTCAGTGCGCAAAATACCACTTTCCCGCACTGCGAGAAGAGCGTGAACGTTGCTGCTCGATCGTCAATTGTTCACACCTCGTTCAGTAAACCTCGTTCAGTAAACCTCGTTCAGTAAAACTTGTGTGTTTCTATTTTGCTTTTGTATTCTCGCTTAGTTGTTACAAACAACATTAATAATCATGAATAACAATCATGGAAGTGATAGTGAAGAAGACTTCGTGCCACCTGAAATGCAGGTGGCCGCAAAAGAAATTGCGTTGAATTCGCTGCCAGACATCTCAAGGAGAAAATACACTATAGTGTACAATGAATTTAAAAAATGGTGTCGTGAAAAGAATACAAGATCTTTCGCCGAATCGGTATTATTAGTATACATGAGCGAAATGGCAGCTAAATTTGCTTCATCGACGTTATGGTCTAAATATTCCATGTTGAAAGCAACAATTAAAGCATATAATAATATTGATATTAGTACTTATCCGCAATTACTAGGATTTTTAAAGAAAAATAGTTCTGGATATCGAGCGAAAAAATCAAATGTATTTACAGCAGATAACGTATCGAAATTCCTCAAAGAAGCACCCGATACAGAATACCTCCTTATGAAAGTATGTATATGTGCATATATGTATATTTATGTATAGCGATATTTGTTATGAATTAAAAAACTTATAATCGTTTTCTTTATAGGCATTACTAGTTGTAGGAATCTGTGGTGCTTGTAGAAGGGAAGAATTAACGAATTTATGCATAGAAGATGTAGAAGATCAACGTTCATTTCTCTTCATAACAATACAAAAAACAAAAACTAAAATTATAAGAACATTTACCGTAGTTGGTGAATTTTACACCATAATGAAAAAATATATGGAAGCAAGGCCAAAGAATTCAAAGACAAATAGATTTTTTTTAAGATACAGAACAGGAAAATTTGTTTTACAGCCTCTTGGCATTAACAAGGTTGGTAATGTACCGCAAGAGATAGCAAAATATCTCAAACTCGAAAATCCTGAACTGTATACAGGCCATAGTTTTCGAAGGTCTTCTGCCACAATCCTTGTGAATGCAGGAGGAGATATAACTACGTTAAAAAGACACGGTGGGTGGAAATCTAACACTGTTGCGGAAGGATACATTGAAGAATCGATGGAAAATAAAAAAGCAATCGGCCATCGCATTGAAGGAGCAATACCTTCGACTTCGATGAGTCCAAAACACTTAAAACTGAATGATGAAAATGTAATAAATGAATCTACAATAGATTATGAAGATACCCACAATTATAATAATAATAGTCATGAAAATAATAGAAACACACTTAACGTCAAAGGAAGTGAAACTAATGATTCAGTAAACAATATATCTATAACAGCAAATGATGCAGATAATTTAAAAAACGTACAGTTTATTAATTGCAATGTTACGATTAATATTAATAGTAATAAATAAATATGCAATATTAAAATATTAAAAGATTTTTAAGTGATTTTCTATTTTGCGGGGGGGCTCCGCCCCCCCGAACCCCCCGTTCCTCCGCCCCTTCCCGCGCCCTAGCATCCCCGCTCAAAGGTGTTGAACTTTGCGCACTTAATAGGAAAANGCGATTAAAATAATCGATGGACGGCGATAGAAGTTCCGGGTTCGGAAATCAGCTAGCGAGAAGAGTCGATTTGATCCGATTAATGGATTTAACGGACGCTGTTTCAAGTGAGATTAAGTCGCTTGATGTCAGCTGTTTGCCGATATTAATTCCTCCACGATTTAAAAAAAAAACACGCTCAAAGCATACAATTTCAAACATTGAAGATCGTGAAAGGTTGCAATCGCTTCATCGGCTAAAAGGGTAACTTCAAGTAGTTAATTGAGGTTTTTCCAGCCGGAAATAATTCCCCCCACCCCTGATTTATTACTGCAAGTTACCTCGAATAATCAACTTTCTGACGCGCATCTGCGTCCCTTCCGGCGTTGCGCGGCTTCGGAAAAATTAATAATTTATGAGCGCGGGAGGATCGTAAGCCTTTAAGAGGCACTGTCAGTCGCAGCCGCATACAAAATCGCCACTGACTCGCGCTCGATTCATCTTTTTGTTCCCCTGCATCGTTCCAACCCTCGAAGAAGTCATCCCGTTGTGAATCACCGGAAGAGAGCGAAGCTAAGCAAACAGTTCGACTTCCGCGTATCGACGCACGAACTTCCTCGACACACAACTTCCCTCTTACCCTTCGCCCACCGACGTCATTCGGCATTCACGTATCTATGTTTATGCCGCGCTTATCTGAAGTGCCAGATTGTTGGCTCGCCGTTTGCTCATCCCCTACTGTTTTACTCGTCGACCACGCGCGTCGCGTGAATAAATCACCAAGACGCTGTTCGCCGAATCAAAGAAACTTCACCGCCGATATCCTGCTCGCTGTACAGATGCGTGAGTGTTCCGCGTCGCAACGTGCCCCAAACTGCTTCGACCGCGAGGAATCCGTTCGTTTCGTGAGAGTTAACAAGGATACCATGTGGCACGAGAATTCAGCCGCTGCGGGCTGCATGTCGACCACGGGACGCCTTAAAGTTTAATCGCGTCGCGCCACGCCGGGCATATACGTGTCGCGTGCCGACNAATGCGCAAGTGTTCCGCGTCGCAACGTGCCCCAAATGGAATCCGTTCGTTTCGTGAGAGTTAACAAGGATACCATGTGGCACGAGAATTCAGCCGCTGCGGGCTGCAGGTCAACCACGGGACGCCTTAAAGTTTAATCGCGTCGCGCCACGCCGGGCATATACGTGTCGCGTGCCGACTACGGCCAAAGCCAATGCGACATCTGCGAATAGCCGGGAAACCGGGCGGCAGGTCGGAAGAGCATCTGAAGGAATAAGAACGATAAGGGCGGGGGTGGGGAGGCTGAGATACCTTCGTTCTCCAACGAGAGACGACTGAATCTTTTATTCGTGTACCACTTCACTTTGTCGCTCGCGAACCACCATCTGCACTTGCTGCTCCGTGGCGATGCTAGGGAGGACGAGTGAATCTTTTTCTCCTCTCGATTTCTAATCGATTCGACAGGAGTCCCATCGATCGGCCACGATTAAACCACTCGAGTGCTGCGCTTCCGCACGGACACGAATTCATCAAAGCCACGTGCTCAGTGAAAGGAACCTATTGCACTCTCCTAAGACGATTTATATATGTAGACCTTTGCGACGTCGTTCTTAGAGACTCGATAGGAGGATACAATTTTTATGTAAATAGTAAAACCGTAAAATCGAGGAAAAATGAAAGACCATATCTGATCTATTCAGCTGATTGATATAATTCCATAAATTGAAAGACGTTAAGAGAAGACCAGGAAAGTGAAAATTGAGGTTGGACTGATTCTATTGTGATTTGACAGTTTCATTCTATTTATAGATATATTATGTATACTTGTATATTCTATTGGGGATTGGGGATACTTGGGAGATACTATGTTATTTGTTATTTGTATACACTCGATGTAGGCACGGTCACGTGACAAACCCCCTTCCAAAGCCGAAAGGCATGAAATAAAGCATATCTATCTACAATACCATGAATTATAAAAACTTCAAGTTATTTCTTCTCCAAAGAAGAATAATTTCACAAAGTTCATAAATATAATTAAGGATGTTCTGGAAGTATATAAATACGTTCAGAAATTCTAGAAACGTTAACAAAATATAGTTTTTACTATATTAAAGCAATTATCAAAGTTTGGGGTCGATTCACTTCATTGTTTAAAAATTATAGCAATTTGAAGTTTGCACATTTTAACACGTCTTCTTATGGAGAATTTATTAAATTCCACTTCAAATCCTATCTAAACCTTGAAAAAACGTTGCCAGAAACTTCAATTCTTTTCTATGTATAGTAAACACTATGTAATTAATTAATACACAAAATTTATTAACGTTCACTGAACAGTTAAGAAGAAAGACATAAACTACTAGAAAATGTGGTCAGAACATAATTTTATACAAAGAGATGTTTATTAGTGATTATAAATATTGCTTTCTGAAGTATTTTTGTTTTATTTAAATATTTATTTTTGACTTTTTATTATGTAATTGTCTATATTCAACAGGACCAATCTATTTTCTTCAAGTTAAAATCAGAGGGTACAGTCATTCACCAAAAGTCACTTAGAATCTTTTCTAATATTAAGGAAACTTGATTAAAAAGCCAGTATGAGAAGCAATTCACTAATTAAACAAAAGCTTTCGGAATTAATTTATATTTTTAATACAAAATATACATCATAAATAGCCTTCATTGCCAATATATTGACGAGTTTTGAATTTTATGTACTTTTGTCTCCGATTGTACCTCCAGAACATCCTTAATGACGAAGGTAAATAATAAGCAAAATTATGCAGGGTGAGTCTCTTAAAATAACGACCTCAACTAACTCGTAAGGTGTTTGTTGTACGAAAAAGAGTTTCAAACAAAAGTTGCATGGTATCTAAAGAAACATACAGTATAGTGCTCTAATCTGTTTTTTATTATCTTACTTTTTTATTGAGATATTATGGTCAACTTCAGTTTTTTAAATGGAATGTCTAATATTTTTTTCGAATTCGAATAAATCATCAAATTTTGCGTACAAAAAGTATTTTACACAAAGTGGGATTTCAAATGAATAATTAATGAGATATTTATATAATAGAAGTTTTCGTTTTCTTTTACATTTTTGTGCATTAAAATTGTCATGTACTTTGAGTGTTTGACTCTTAGCTCTTATATTATAGCATTTTCTACACACGCATCATAAACAATTATCATATCGTATTTTTCACTATCACTGAACATCATAATAAAAACGTAGTTCTCAACCTTTTTCACTACGACTTTAACGCTTACTGAGATACCAAATAGGCATTTTGTATCGATGATTTCTAACATTTAACAGAGAACTCATTTACAGACATGATCTGCAAGGTCGTGTTAAAAATCGCGTTGACTAAGCGTATTTCCTAATAAAAGATTATTAATTCGAAGATATTTCAGTAATTATTCATTTGAAGTCCCACTTCGTACAATACTTCTTCACGCAAAATTTGATGATTTATCCGAATTTGAAAAAAAAATTTTAGCCATTCCATTTAAAAAATTGAAGCTGACCATAATATCTCAATAAAAAAGTGAGGTAATAAAAAACAGAGTAGAGCGCTGTATATCCCCCTAAATACCACGTCACTTTTGTTCGAGACATTTTTTCGTACAACAAATACCTTACGACTTATTTAAGATCGTCATACTATAAGACTCGCCCTGTATATTTATTTTCTAATTTTCTCTGATGATTTTCTATCGCGCCCGATAGTACCGTAAAACCGAGGTCCTCGAAGGTCTAACGAAATCGAACTATGGCCCGTAACTCCGTGAAACCAATCTTCCGAAACAAACACTCAAGAACACTTTGCCGCGTCGTTTGTACCGAACGAAGACCGAGCTGCCCTGTAAGTAGTAGAACTGTGCATGCATTCGATTCGGAGCACTCGGTATACGCGATTCGAGTGAAACGTGCGATTTACGAGAGCGTGGGCGGATCGTTCTCGTTTCGAGTATGGGAAAACGTTTTCCGTGAAGCGGCCCGCCAACGGCTGGTTCACGTAACACACCTTCACTCCCCTTGACCGTGGATATATTCTAGTTCCAGAGGGAGGCCGCTATCGGAGAAAACGGATCGAGCGATGAGGTCACGTTGCACCCTTAGACTAGACCTTCCTCCTGCATATCGAAACGTCCTGAACGCTTTCGCGTTTGCCAAACTTCGGTCTCATTGGACTTCGCGTCACGACACCGGCAGTCGTTCCTCCTTTTATTTTTGCACGAGAATATCGCGGGGGTGAATCATGGCAGAGGTGCCCGGAAGCGCGGGGACAAAATTTCAGGGTGCGACAGCGGAGGAACGGAGCTAACGAATTTATGGGAGGTCGTCATATTTTTCTGTTCCGTAGAAAAAACGGTTGAAAATTCGTGAAGACCGGCCGCCGTTGAGTGTCGAAACTTCATTCGCTTCGCCGAACCGTATGTCGACGATAGAGGCTTTTTCGTTTTCAGGGGTTGAAATATTTTTTGGGGGCCCGACCGGTTTTACGCATTTGTCGAAACAACGGGGCTTGTTTACGATCTACCTTTTACGTGGCCGATATTTACAGGTGACAAAAATGGATTTCGCATAGAACGGTTTTACGCCCGGCAACTTCGGCGTTTGTTTTCGTCCTTTTATGTAGAATCTGGAACCGCTGGTCATAAAATTCTGCGCCTCGTCGCGCGTTCTATTTCCAGCCGACCGAACGCCGTGCGTACCATTACGAAATACCGAGCATGGGTAGAATTTATTTGCGTGACGTGAGAAATCGTCGAAACACAAATGTGCCGTAACAAATTTTCCGCGATGCAGAAATTCGTATTGTACTTACGAAATTTTTATTTGGTATATTTATTAGTTTTCAAGATATTAGAAACATAATAGACGCACAATTCTCTATACAGAAGTACAGAGAAGTATTAAAAATCTGAAATATCGAATGATTTTTATTAATAAATTAACAAATTATTATGACACTTTTATACGCAATTAGAAGGTCGAGAAAGTGCGGTTCTTCAAGAATTTTTAGTAGAGAGACGTTTTAATTTATTATTATCAAATTTTGTACACATGTTGTGTACACATCTCTGACTATATCGCGAATTTTTTTTTTTTTGTAAAAATAATGAAAAGTGAAGCCAGGACTGCCAATCTCCGGAAGCGTGTTCAAAAAAACATCTTTTGCGGTGTGAACGATATTTCAGGACTGGGTTATTTGAAAAACAAAAACCAAAAATTGTTTCGTTAACACATGATATTATCTAGTAATTAATCGTTCGGTTTTGCAAAATGTTGATTTTTAACCAAATGGCGGCTTCTCGAAGTAAACTTTTCGATTTTCCACCCAAATTTTGCCACTAAATTGTTTATAAAACGAGAGAGAGACAAAGTCCTCGATTAATTACAAGAAAATATTTCTATAAGGTTTGTATAAAAATTTGTGACCGATCTGTTGTTGGTGTATATAACACCTTATTCCAATTTAAATAAAGCAATCAATTAACCCCTTAATTCAATTTAAATAATGTAATCAATTTTTCTAAATGAAAAGGAAGAATGAAAGCCAATCGTTTAAAGATGTTCTGGAGGTATATAAAAACGTTCAGAAATTCTTGAAACGTTAACAAAACATAATCTTTAATATATTAAAGCAATTATCAAAGTTTGGGTTCGATTCACTTCATCGTTTAAAAGTTATAGCAATTTGAAGTTTGCACATTTTAACACGTCTTCTTATGGACAATTCATCAAATTCCACTTCAAATCCTATTTAAACCTTGAAAAAACCTTTGCAGAAACTTCAATTTTTTTTTCTATACATAGTAAACACTATGTGATTAATTAATACACCAAATTTATTAATGTTCACTGAACAGTTAAAAAAACAAACATTATAAACTACTAGAAAATGTCATCAGAACATAATTTTATACACATTTCAGATGTTTATTAGTAATTATAAATATTGCTTTCTGAAGTATTTTTGTTTTATTTAAATATTTATTTTTGACTTTTTATTATGTAATTGTCTGTATTCAACATTACCAATTTATTTTCTTCAAGTTGAAATCAGAGGGTACAGTCATTCACAAAAGTCACTTAGAATCGTTTCTAATATTAAGGAAACTTGATTAAAAAGCCAGTATGAGAAGCAATTCACTAATTAAACAAAAGCTTTCGGAATGAATTATTATTATACAATATATTGTTTATATCATTCTATCATATCTTATTTTTAATACAAAATACACATCATAAATAGCCTTCATTGCCAATATATTGACGAGTTTCGAATTTTATGTACTTTTGTCTCCGATTGTACCTCCAGGACATCGTTAAAATTGTAACAAGTTTATGACGCGTGATGCACTTCCGGCGGGGAAAGTGTACGTCCAGGCGAGTTCGATTCGCGTTCGATCGATGTCTGATATCGTGACAACGATGAAGTTGTTATGCTAATGAAGAAGTTCGATCGATATACGGAACAAGCTGCTTTAAACGAGAACAGCTAGCGACGACGAGCGAACAGGTTTATTACGTGTATAATTAATTAACTAACTCATGCAGTGTAAGCAGTTGCACGTTAATTAATGGACGCAATCTAATTTATGGAGTAAGCATGTAACGACATTAAAAAGGAACGAAAATGAGTGATACGGTGCGAAAATGTAATCACATGGTTCTCTCTCTAGACACAAAACAACGAATTCTCTTTTCTGATTAATTTTTTCCTGCGAGGTAAAGCATTTTCACATTACCCGAGAGAGTCTTGTCGTCAAAAGGCTGCCAACAAGCCGTCTCTCAGATCTGTTTGATTATTAAACAAGTTAAAACGATGAAAGACACGATTCGATATCGTTTATTTATTGCACATTCAATTGGCTGTGACTATCGTCTTGAATGAAGTACAGAAAACCGTGGTACATCTGTTTCCACGGAACGAGCTTTTAAGCATCAGCCGGAACGGACTTCCGATGAGTATTGTCGAACAACGGCAATGATCGATCCGCCGCGGTTTTTTCTCTGCCAATTAAACCCACGACCATCCATCAGATAACACGATCACTTGACGAAAAAGTTCGAAACAGTTTCATTTGCCAGATAAATGGAACTCGGGAAGTTTCCTCGTCGAAACACGACCCGCGGAAAAAAAGCTGTGATTTACAACGAAAAAGCAGTTAATGGGATTTTTTAATGGGTTAATAAAGATCGAATGAAAAATCGATGTTTTAGCTATCAAAATTTTGCGAATGAATATCAGCTGCATTAATTCTAGTCCATTTGATACTGTCTCGCCAGCGCGAGATCGTAATTTACTGTTTAAACGTGAATCGCGTATCGCGGTGATAAAATCATAACCGCTGTATTCATGATTTTACACGGCGAATCCGGTAAATTTATTCCAAGCCGGAGATTTATCGACGCGTTACGTATTACAGCGATTGCAAAAATAGGAATCACGTTTTAAGGTAAAGTGTTTGGGATTTACAGCGATCGTTCGGGAACATCGATTTATAGCGGGGCGAGAAGTACGACGTCCGTAAAATTCCAAGTGCAACCGGCGTTGAAATTCACTTAACGCGGTATCGATTATCCTATCGAGACGGCGGCGTTATTTCAAAATTGAAATACAGAAGTATACTTAATTTCCGTGTTGCGAGAACGCAATCATTTCCAGCGTGTCCGATAATGAATGCACTTGAATTATACGCGGTGCAATTGATGTGATCAGTACGACCATGGATTGTACCATGCAGATAAATTTTCTGAAAATCTGTCCCAATGTTATTACACAAAACACGGTATAAATTAATGAATTTATTGTTTCCTTCCGTTGCCTTCCAATTTTGTTAATGTACAGGTACAATACTACCACCTGTTTCGATAAGTCCAACGGGTTCGTAAACAGAAGTGCAGCATCTGTCAAATCCATTAGCAACATGATCAGCTATGGTCAGCCATTGTCGGCCAGATAATACGCATTTTATATATACACTTTTTATAAAAGCTCGTTGCACATGCGGACGACAAGTGCACGCGGCGTGACATTCGAAATGTCCGCCCGTTCGTCTCCTCTCGGTTTCTTTTATTCTCCAACAGGACCGCCAACCGGGGCCATTGTAGCCACGACAACCTTTTTAGGCAAGTTTTCCCACGAGGAAAAACATTTACCATCATCCGTGCCATCCAACGATTTCTATACACCCCCGCCGCACGGCTATCCTTTTTTCTTCCCTCGATCGTCCCGCTTACCCGCTTCGCCGACCGACGACTTTCTCCTCCTTTCCTTCTATCCCTTTCTCCACCGCGGCGCGGCTTCTTCGCCCCGACTTTTTCATTCCCCGGGACGGAGGGAGCCCGTACTAATTAAATCCAGTGGCCGTTGCGCAAGGAAACGAGCCAACGTCCCCGCATTTTTGTGTCCGCATTCCGTAAGTCTTGTTTCTTAATTAAAAATACAGTTCGCCGGCGAACGTTCGATTACGTCCGGTAATCGGCGCTCCGTGTCAGCACAAGGGATAACGAAGCCCTGGCCACTCGGGCTTGATTGCGAGCGTCGGATCAACGTACAAAATAAAAAACGTTCTCCGAGACTGGCCTCGATGCTTTGATCGATACCTTCCTCAGCCATCGCCAACAAACGTCTATTTCATACTACACCCAACTTTTCCTCTCATAATAATGAGAAGAAAACGGGACACTCCTTTTCGTGCCATTATCATATGATATAACCAGCGGGATTAAATAAGAAGTAATTGCGGAATGAAGTGAAATAAGTTTAGAACGCAGATAAAATTTCGGTTGGACGTTAAGGATGTTCTGGAGGTACAATCGGAGACAAAAGAACATAAAATTGGAAATTCGTCAATATATTGGCAATGAAGGCTATTTATCATGTATATTTTGTATTAAAAATATAGATTAATTCCGAAAGCTTTTGTTTAATTAGTGAATTGCTTCTCATACTGGCTTTTTAATCAAGTTTCCTTAATATTAGAAACGATTCTAAGTGACTTTTGTGAATGACTGTACCCTCTGATTTCAACTTGAAGAAAATAAATTGGTAATGTTGAATACAGACAATTACATAATAAAGAGTCAAAAATAAATATTTAAATAAAACAAAAATACTTCAGAAAGCAATATTTATAATTACTAATAAACATCTCAAATTTGTATAAAATTATGTTCTGATGACATTTCCTAGTAGTTTATAATGTCTTTTTTTTTAACTGTTCAGTGAACATTAATAAATTTTGTGTATTAATTAATTACGTAGTGTTTACTATATATAGGAAAAAATTGAAGTTCTGGCAACGTTTTTTCAAGGTTTAAATAGGATTTGAAGTGGAATTTGATGAATTGTCCCTAAGAAGACGTGTTAAAATGTGCAAACTTCAAATTGCTATAATTTTTAAACGATGAAGTGAATCGAACCCAAACTTTGATAACTGCTTTAATATAGTAAAAACTATGTTTTGTTAACGTTTCAAGAATTTCTTAACGTTTTTATATACCTCCAGAACATCCTTAAAGCTTGAGGAGTCACAGCCAAACATATGGACAGTCGCATTGAAGCAACAAGTAGAAGTATATGCGAAGCATTTATATTTGAAGTTTAAAACTTGTTAGATACACGTTACTAGCCACGTCGTTTCTCTAAATGTTGGAGCAGGGACACGTCTCAGCCGTGTATACTAGGAATATCAGGAAACGTGTACATAAAATGGAACGAGACCGAATGTCCAGGGGCGGACGGCGGCGGTAGTTGGTTGGGTACCCCCGGGGATTGCGGCCTTATCTTCTCGTTTTGTTCATCGCAACGCGGCGCGATTAACTCGTGAACTACAACCGTGTAACTAGGATGCGTATCGTGCAAAAGCGACTGGTTTAATCAGCTTTGCTTTCACTTTTCCCCGATCGCGTGCTCTCGGCCCATGAACTATGTTTCAAGGAGCGCACTATTTTAAAGCATACTATTTCATAGTTCAAGTGCCTGTTACTTTATTAAATAAGAAGGAATTTTAGATAACGATGTATTACGCAGTTAATTAATAAGTGATTTTTTTTTGCTGAATAATAGGTATAAAATGTTGTGATTTATAAGATGTGCACTATTACGTAATATTCATCTATTGTATTATGGTAGGCTGTTAAATTTGAATTTAAGTCTTAATTAACTGTTGCGAGCGGTTTATTTTTTTAATCTAACAAAAATACAACTCGTCTATTTTCGTGCCCTCCGGATCTCGTATTTCCACATATTTCCCCATCCCAGGAATACACCGCTCGCATCGTTTGCTCGCATTTCAACCACGCGATACGTGATCCACGCGATCCGATACGATCAAAAGTCCCATTTACAGTACAGTCGATTATTCGGCCGTATTCCGTGGATGTGCGCCGTAATAGGGCTTACATCGACATGTAGCTAATTACTCACGTTTACAGAGAACGTCAAGTGATCACTATTTACATCACTTGACGACGACTTTTCAGTGTTCTACATAGTTTAACTTATCATGCGTTATCTTGTCATAGTCAGTGATGATATGTTGCTTTATATTTATCTCTCTGGTTTGAGCTTCAACATTAGCTGACACAGTCTCGCAGTAGCTCGGTTATTAAATTGAAACTAAATTTGTACACGAACGAAGTTGAGACAGTTAAATAAAGATATCTGTTAAAATATAATGACTTCTTTTTGTATATATGGTTTAATAGTTTTTTATAGATCTAGAGGAGAATTATAGATGAACATGACGCGTTCATCTCTAAATTAACAGTGTTATAATATGATCCTCATGAAGCCGTTAAAAAACTGAAATATTTTTGCTATACGTATATCGTAACACTGAACTATGTCCGAATTAAGTGGAATACCCTGTATGTATTCTATATTTCACGTTTNGTATATATGGTTTAATAGTTTTTTATAGATCTAGAGGAGAATTATAGATGAACATGACGCGTTCATCTCTAAATTAACAGTGTTATAATATGATCCTCATGAAGCCGTTAAAAAACTGAAATATTTTTGCTATACGTATATCGTAACACTGAACTATGTCCGAATTAAGTGGAATACCCTGTATGTATTCTATATTTCACGTTTATTTGATCGGTGGATCGTGTTTAAGGGAACTCGTTCTTGTAATCAATGTATCAATCCGTAATTCATAGAAATTCGGCCGCGTGGTCGACGAATGTTGGGTCGCTAGTTGAAATTGGGTCGTATCAATTTCGCGTAGCCTAACTTCCACCGAATTGACCGAGTTTGAACAGTTAGCGGTGACGCATTGTTCGAATTATTGGAGAGAAACTTCGAATTGTCTGTTGGAAATTTTGTGAAGGAATTTTATAGAAATCCTCGGAGAGTGACTTCTACTTTTTATTGATGAAAGTTTCTTTTGTACTTATCATCTCTGAGTGGTTTTTACTCTTTTTGTAAAATTACAAAAAAATACGATATGAATAGAACATAATTTTATACAAATTTCAGATGTGTATTAGTAATTATAAATATTGCTTTCTGAAGTATTTTGGTGTTATTTAAGGATGTCCTGGGGGTATATAAAAACGTTCAGAAATTCTTGAAACGTTAACAAAACATAGTTTTTACTATATTAAAGCAATTATCAAAGTTTGGGTTCGATTCACTTCATCGTTTAAAAATTATAGCAATTTGAAGTTTGCACATTTTAACACGTCATTTTAAACCTTGAAAAAACGTTGCCAGAAACTTCAATTTTGTTTCTATATTTAGTAAACACTATGTAATTAATTAATACACAAAATTTATTAATGTTCACTGAACAGTTAAAAAAAAAAACATTATAAACTACTAGAAAATGTTATCAGAACATAATTTAATACAAATTTCAGATGTTTATTAGTAATTATAAATATTGCTTCCTGAAGTATTTTTGTTTCCTCCAGAACATCCTTAACAGTTCCCGACGGGCATCCCGCGCCTGAGCGCAGCGTCCGTTTGTGCACCGACTCTGAATTTATATTATACCAATAGCACNTTTGTCTATATTCAACATGACCAATTTATTTTCTTCAAGTTGAAATCAGATTGTACAGTCATTCACCAAAAGTCACTTAGAATGTTTTCTAATATTAAGGAAACTTGATTAAAAAGCCAGTATGAGAAGCAATTCACTAATTAAACAGAAGCTTTCGGAATTAATCTATATTTTNAGACACATGCGGTGAATTCCGCTTGATGCCAGATACGCCGTGCCACGGTGAAATTAGATTGTTAGACAGGCATCGATTATTGACAAACGGAGGGGGGCATACTGTGTATTCATGCCTTCCAATGCCCCGGTGCTTTACGCATCGGGGAAACCGTCTCTATTTGTAAGTTGAGACGTCTGTAGTTCTGAAGCTCGATTTTTACTTTCAATTCAATGGTTAGAAATTTGAAAAAAAAAAATACGTTTTTCGTATCTTCGTTAGTAGAATAACATTTGTGGCTGAAGGTGTGGACCAATGATTCCGTGTCCAAGGATTGTTTTTGTTTTATGCAATCTTTGGTCGGGGTTATAGTTAGGTATACCTCTTAACAGGCTAGTGGATAGCTGTTGGACTGGCGAGGTGTTGAGGGCGAGAAGTTGACTGTGAGGGAAGCAAAAAGGAGAAAGAGTGGAAGAAGTAGAAATGGAAGAGAAAACGAAAGTGCGTAGGAAACTTGGGAGACAGCGGAAAAGAGTAATAAAAAGTGAAAAGGGTCCTTGACGTCAGAAACTGGCCAGATCCGAACGAAATAAATATTAACACTAAAGGAAATGAAGAGAAAGCTAAAAATGTTAAAGAAATAGAAAACCGTGACCAGCCAACATAGTAGAAACATTTTTAATTGGGAAAATAATGAGAGATTCGTTTATGAAGGAATTCACTGATCACAAATTATTCGATGAGTAAATTGAAAGATTTTCTGGATATCAATTTCAATTGGGTAACACGATCAATGTTAAACATAATTTGTTTCGTACAGAATATGAAGAGAGACAGATTTTATTTTTGCCAATCGAAGATTGGAATTACCTTTACAGAATGCCCCGTTCAAACCTAATATAAAAAAGGTAAAAATAACATNGGCTGAAGGTGTGGACCAATGATTCCGTGTCCTAGGATTTTGTTTTATGCAATCTTTGGTCGGGGTTATAGTTAGGTATACCTATTAACAGGCTAGTGGGTAGCTGTTGGACTGGCGAGGTGTTGAGGGCGAGAAGTTGACTGTGAGGGAAGCAAAAAGGAGAAAGAGTGGAAGAAGTAGAAAAGGAAGGGAAAACGAAAGTGCGTAGGAAACTTGGGAGACAGCGGAAAAGAGTAATAAAAAGTGAAAAGGGTCCTTGACGTCAGAAACTGGCCAGATCCGAACGAAATAAATAGTAACACTAAAGGAAATGAAGAGAAAGCTAAAAATGTTAAAGAAATAGAAAACCGTGACCAGCCAACATAGTAGAAACATTTTTAATTGGGAAAATAATGAGAGATTCGTTTATGAAGGAATTCACTGATCACAAATTATTCGATGAGTAAATTGAAAGATTTTCTGGATATCAATTTCAATTGGGTAACACGATCAATGTTAAATATAATTTGTTTCGTACAGAATATGAAGAGAGACAGATTTTATTTTTGCCAATCGAAGATTGGAATTACCTTTACAGAATGCCCCGTTCAAACCTAATATAAAAAAGGTAAAAATAACACGAAGCAAGTGTTGACACAAGAGGCTTTATCAGAATCGATATCTTTATCTGGAAATGTCACGCTGTGCGGTGCTACTATTATTGCAACGTGATTTATGCTTGAGAAGCAAAAGTAGAAATACATTTCGAAAGTTATGATTCCGCGCCAGCGTTCGATGTAACGCACGGCTTTAACTAATAAACGATCTCGCGAGAACTTGTAAATCTACGGGCTAATTCGACTTAAAAAAGCTGGCTATCTTGGGACGGGAAATTTATTCTCATTACACGCTCGAGAAGAGAAGCCAGCATCGAGAGAAAAAGGTCAACAAATTTGTTGGGGAAGAAATTCAGCTACTGAAAGCATGATAACGATTTTTCCCCTCTTGGTTCTCGAATTGAGGACAATGCGATTTGTCAATAGTGGATTGTCAGATCACAAATTAATGGTCTATTGTTAAACTGCCGGGCTTCCGGAGATTTTTAGCGTATTTTTTAGAAGGATTTTCCTGGGAACGTATATTTTCGGTCTTTTTTTTTCATCGTAGTTTTTCTATTGACAGGAAAGGCGTATTACAAAAATTTAACAAGTTTCCCTCTACGCTGAAGCTATCTCGATCAAACAGGATACGTATATATAAATCCGCAAACTTTCGTGTTTGAAAAAGAGTTTTTATTCGATTAAACGATGAAACGAAATTTCGTCGGTGAAGATTTTTTTCGATGTCTTTCCACAAAACATTTGTTTCCTCAATCGCGTTTTAACAATTATTTCGCGTAAAATGTAGAATAATAAAACTGGCAAAAAACTGTGTTCGTTGTAAAAATTTTTGTAACAGTGCGTCGCAGTATTTAGAATGAAGAAGGAATTGTAATAACGAAAGAGTTAAATGTAAATAAACATAAATTCCAGTTTTTACCCATAGAATATTTTCAACAGAAATGAGCGAGCACCGATTCACGGGTCGGAATCGGATTTCAAATATACCTTCTAGTTCGGGATTGCCAAAATTTGCGGAAATCTCGATATACTCGAAAATATCGGGTTTCTCGAAAATATCGAGTGCCTTGAAAAAGTCCGATACCGGAAAATTTCTAGATGCGGTGGAATGATTAAATTCTTGAGAATTTCGATACGCATGTTACTTCACAATCTCTTGATTTTATTAATCAATTATCGTAGCACGTGTAGAAATCGTCCTGTGAAATCATTTCACAAATTTTCATTAAAATTTTGGATTTAAGGCTTTCACGGTTATTGTTTATTCTGATAGCATTTATCTTCTGGATTGAAACCGTTTATTTTGACAATTCATATGCCATTTCATTAAAACTCTTACAAATAAAATACACTTCAATTAATTTTATGTACAAAACAATTCAATTAAAATCTACATTTTTTGAAAGTTGTAAACTAGGTAAAAAGAACGATAGTTTCAATTTGCATGTAAAAATCTAAACAATTGGCAACACATGGCATATATATTGCACAGCTACATTAGCAATATGTTAGTAATATATTGAATCAATAATCTTGCAATATATTGGTAGCATTTCTGCAAATGCACATAATCCAAGCCTTTTGCAATATATTGCAAATCAAAAATATTTGGAACATTGCATTACTATAACATTGTTTATACTTACAAAAGTACCATTGTTATTAAATTTACCATTACTTAAATCTACGTTTTTTAAAAGTTGTAAACTAGGTAAAAAGAACGATAGTTTCAATTTGCATTACTTTGAAAAACGCGTCCCGACCGCAGTAGCGATAAAAAACATCTGGATTGCCGTTTTCCTGGCGGGTCGCGCATCGGAACACGCGGCACGTAATCCCGTTCCCATTCACAGGGATCAATTATTCGCGCGCGAGCAAGTTGGTCCGACGCGACGCAGGGCCCATAATTTTCCCGTGTTTGTTCTAACCGCAACGTAGTCGAAGCAACAGCGTGTTCGGAAGGGCGGAGGGGGGGGGGGCGAGGCTGTTTAGCGTGCAGGCCACGAGTCACCCAGTCGATTACCTTGAAAGTTCATTCGTGAACGCAGGGGTGGCGGCGGCGGGAACTACGAAGGACCGATAACGAGGAGGCAAGGCTCAAGGCACGATATCGTTATCGTTCCTTGGTGAACCATCGTCTTCCTCCGCTCCGGCCTCACTGGTGCCCCGACGCCCCCCGCAACCCCAAACCCCCACCCGTGGACTCCGCGTGCGATCTACGCTATGCAGCATGTAGCGTGCAACCGTTATCTCATTCTGCACGCCTCCCTGGCTGAAGCCTAGCATCGACCACAACCGAGCACGTGCCGATACACCGTGGAAAACCTGGTCATCGGTTCCTTTATCGCCGGGTCCGGTGTGAACCCTCGGTATCGCAGTTTCGCTACTCTTTCATTTTGCTTGTAAATGATTGAATATTGAAAAACGAAACAAATTGTAGATTTCTGACAACTGTATTCTTGATTACTTAGTTTTTGTGAAAGATAAAAGAATACAAATTGTTGAAAAATATATTTAATGTTGTAAACCCCTATTTATGGCCAATTTAGTGGGTAACATTGACATTCTGACTTATCGCGACGCTATCAACGACTTTCCGCGCCGTGCTGTCAATTCGGCGCTTCCAATTAATTGAGCCGTACACGTCAAGCGACGAACATCGCGATAACGTCGTTGCTCATTACAATAGTAATACCCTTATGCTCGTGGTCACCTAGTGCGCCTAATTCGCGTTTTCGATAAAATGCAATCATCATACGTTAAACTCAATAAGACGTATTTTCCACTTTTCGCATTTATGTAACGTCGCGATAACTAAATTTCGCCTAAATTTCGGGACCGTATTCGAAAATTATGACACAACTGCGGGCTTAGGTCACTTCCGAAGCCGGTAATTAAACCGAACACTGCACTTTGGTCTGGGGCTGTCTTTTTGGCGATCACGTGAGAGTCACCTTGTCGCTAGCATTAGCCCAGCCATTAATTTCCCGGTCGGTTGCGATGTCAACGTCATGCAAGGGCTAATTGTCCTTCTATCAACATAATAGAGTACGTAGTAAAGCAGCGGGGACCATCAGTAAGTACGATCGTCAGAATATTCTACGAGACGGCACTGTGTGTACTTTACGACGACGCGACGTTCTACGACGACGCGACGTTCTACGACGATGAGGGCCAAAACCTGAGTGTGACAAGATAATTACCGTACCGTGAAACGTATTTACCTAATTCTCGATTGAAACTTCGCCGTGGCCGGGATGCCTCCAGGCCTCCGTTACGTCACCTGATACCGAGTTCAATGAAGGGACCATACATTCTTCTCGTGGGACGTTTCACGACACATACTGTCGTAATGAAATTTCAGTGGACACATGCATGCATGCTTAACAACTAGTAAAGTAAATTTTATCTTCCCAGCGACGTACAGTGACTTCCATTAATATTCGGACACATTTTGAAACGGTATAAGATTTTTAGTATTGGATCAAAGAACTTTATCTTCTGTGCAATTTTAGAGAGCTTCATTTACTATAGAATGTGTAACGAAAAATTCATTGAAATTTGTTTTAAATAAAACTATGTTTTAAATAATTATAATAATAAATACAACTTTTTATATAATTTACAAATTTATTATAGTTATACAATTTTACTATTCTCTTTTGTCTATTTTATTTACACATTCTATTACATAGCATATATTTCTATTATTATTATTGAATTATTGTTAAAGTATAATCAGTTAAAACATAGTGTAATAATTTAAAAAAAAATTAAAAGTGTTGCCAAAATACTGGCGACATGTATTTCAATTATTTTGTAAACGTATTGGCAAGATATTGGCAAAATGTTACTGGGTTACTTTCCAACATTTTGCTAAATGTGCTCCAGCGGAATATGTCCAATATGTGGCGTATATATATTGGACATGCGATTGGCTTATATTTTGCCAAAATATTGGCCATTGTTATAATTTTTACGCGGGTGTATGCTGGATATTTCCCGTGTAACACCGTCTTTTAGAATCACGCGTTCAATATTGGGAAGAGAGGGGCGAGAATCGTAGGGTGTTAGCCCAAAAATTTGTGGCCCGTGCAAAGTTTTATGGCCTGACAGCGCGTGTAGCGTCAGAGATCAGTTCAGCCGGGGCACGGAGCCGGGGATCTTCTTTCACATCTAGGGCTCGGGGAATTATTTATTTATCGCGATTACGTGGAATAAAATTTACGAACGGGAGCTGATATCGGCGGGGGTTGCGCACCAGCAGCGTCCGTGTGCTTTACTGGCGGCGAAGCGAATTTATTTAACGCGATAATCCCGAACAGTCCAAGCTGCTTTGTACTTTCGCGAGGCTGCAAAGCTCGCGCTTCTATATATACATTCGCAGAAACTCCATTCCGGATACGGCGATAAGATGCGTTATAGTTTCTAATCGTCGGGGAATAATCACGGGGGCACCGTTACTCAGCCCCGTAATAGGACGCCGGGTATTGGCTTTAAAGAGCCAATTTGTAGTCGGAAGTGCAGATGTGATATTACGATACGTTTCCATTAGTATGAACTGTACATATTCGGCCTCGGTGAGCGTTACATTAAACGCAATTTGCAATATTCATTCGCGCAGCCCACATCCCGCTCTCCGGCCCTTTGTTAGAGGACGCTATGCATGTACGTACGTACGTACACGCTCGGCCGTGATCTCAATCTCTACTTTCTTGAAATCTGATTTCGCGTTTCCTGCGTTACGTTCGCAAATGAACGGACCGTGTAATTCCCTTTTCTCCTTTTCACATTTCGTATTCCATTACAGAGAAATTGGAATACTAATGGTATTTAGTAGACATCAAGTGAGGCATTAGTTGGCCGCGCTTTTAGGTCATTGATAAAGTGCATTGCCCGTCTCACAATCAGATATAAATGTAGATATTACTAAGAATAGACAAGTTAGATAGAAATCGGGACTAAAAATGAACATTGATATTGAGCAAATTAAACACGCGAAGATCTCGAGTTATTATATAACAGTAAAAATTATTTTAGTAAATAGTTTTAGTAAATATTATTTAATATCAGCTTTTCTAATCATCCATTTTCGTAGATTGTACAGGGAATTGGCAATAATTTTAAATCGGTAACTATTGTAGCCGATTTATTCTTAACGTCGTTCGTAAAAATATCTGCCATTTCGAATTTTGTACACCGTTTTCTGTTGCGAATCGAATAAAACTTTTCTTACAAAAATTGCCTACTTTATCCCCTAGAATCTGAAAATGTAATAAAAATTGTAGGTTTCCATTTAAAAAATGAAAGTTGACCTGTTATTGAAAATTTGTTTTAGGATCAAGTTCGAGGTCACCAATATTTGACCCCCTCGAAATCCTATAATTGTTCAAACCATTTTTCGCTATCTCTTTTAGTTTTCGAGATAATGGTGTGGATCGTTTAAAATGACTCACATTGTATATAGATTTTGTGATGTTAAATAAGTAGAAATCAGTGAATAGCAACTAACAAACTACTTATTAAAAAATCAACAATATAAAGGAAATCATTTCCTCACGTTTCGCATTTTACTGAAAATAATCGTACAATATCGACGCGATAATAAGTTGAACGGATATTATCGCGCGAGCGCGTAATTAAAACTGAACGGGACCGAGACTTGGGCAAAGTTTCGAGTCTGCATCTTTCGTCTGAAATTTTCGTCCGGCGAGATTATAAACGTCCCCCGTTGTAGCATTCAGCCGGCGGAGGGAAACTCGGTCCGGGGCAAGTGCTTTTTCCGTTATTAACAGCGTCGGAAAATACTCGGCCCGGCCTCGATACCGAGTGTAAACCGTACAGACCGAGGCCATAAACAGGACGCAGACCGGGACCCGGTTACATACCTGCCTACTATACGGGGGCCACTACGAGGGCCCGTAAAACTGTTCCACTATTTCATCCCCCGTAACCACCGCGTTGGTTGCACGCCGGTGCCACTTTTTCTCCGTTACACGCCGTGTACTCGGAAAATATTCTTCCGGCTCCGCGGGCTCTCCGATTACGCGTGGCTCGTTTGCAGCCGTGTTCATTTCCCATCTTCCTTTCTTCTTCAACGTCGAGGCCGGCCGCTTGAACGCGAGGAGAGATCGGAAGCGCGGAGAAAGAAAAGAGAGGCGAACGGCTCCCGCGGAATAATTAGGGACCATACATCGCGGCGACCGGCCGCGCGCACTCGAGTCTTCAGCATCCCCGTTCGTTCCTACTCGTATTTTTGCCACGGTACGGGCCGCGGTGGCTTGTTTCCTTTGCGTGTCCGTTTCTACTTTCGGCCTCTCTGCCTTTATATGAGCTCGTCCAATTACATTTCTGCCCCCGCTGTATTATTCATTCGGTGGAGCGCGATAAACTGCGAGCCGGCTTACGCCGCGATTATAACGGTCGTTGCTAACCCACCTCTATCCGAGGCTTCACTTTCTTTGGCTCGGACCTCGCGTTTCGGAAACTTGGCCAAGAACATTTTTCGGGTTGCATACAATTTCCTCGGTGGATGGAAAATGGGTCCGAAGAAGAGTCGCAGTCCATTAAGGAGGTTCATCTGGTATATAGCAAGTCAAATGCAAGTTATAGAAAAGGGGAGCTCGCTTGACTAGCGTACATGTTAATAACGGAGGTTATCTACTACTGAAAGACAAAGATTTCGTTTGGTGTGTTTTTATATTTCTCGATTCATAATTACCCAATCTACCTAAATTTGCAATTAAAATATTTGTTAAATGTTTCTCTTTCAAATCTTTTTGGAAATCTATCTGTTAATTCCTTAAGGATGTTCTGGAAGTATATAAAAACGTTCAAAAATTCTTGAAACGTTAACGAAACATNCGGAATAAAATTTACGAACGGGAGCTGATATCGGCGGGGGTTGCGCACCAGCAGCGTCCGTGTGCTTCACTGGCGGCGAAGCGAATTTATTTAACGCGATAATCCCGAACAGTCCAAGCTGCTTTGTACTTTCGCGAGGCTGCAAAGCTCGCGCTTCTATATATACATTCGCAGAAACTCCATTCCGGATACGGCGATAAGATGCGTTATAGTTTCTAATCGTCGGGGAATAATCACGGGGGCACCGTTACTCAGCCCCGTAATAGGACGCCGGGTATTGGCTTTAAAGAGCCAATTTGTAGTCGGAAGTGCAGATGTGATATTACGATACGTTTCCATTAGTATGAACTGTACATATTCGGCCTCGGTGAGCGTTACATTAAACGCAATTTGCAATATTCATTCGCGCAGCCCACATCCCGCTCTCCGGCCCTTTGTTAGAGGACGCTATGCATGTACGTACGTACGTACACGCTCGGCCGTGATCTCAATCTCTACTTTCTTGAAATCTGATTTCGCGTTTCCTGCGTTACGTTCGCAAATGAACGGACCGTGTAATTCCCTTTTCTCCTTTTCACATTTCGTATTCCATTACAGAGAAATTGGAATACTAATGGTATTTAGTAGACATCAAGTGAGGCATTAGTTGGCCGCGCTTTTAGGTCATTGATAAAGTGCATTGCCCGTCTCACAATCAGATATAAATGTAGATATTACTAAGAATAGACAAGTTAGATAGAAATCGGGACTAAAAATGAACATTGATATTGAGCAAATTAAACACGCGAAGATCTCGAGTTATTATATAACAGTAAAAATTATTTTAGTAAATAGTTTTAGTAAATATTATTTAATATCAGCTTTTCTAATCATCCATTTTCGTAGATTGTACAGGGAATTGGCAATAATTTTAAATCGGTAACTATTGTAGCCGATTTATTCTTAACGTCGTTCGTAAAAATATCTGCCATTTCGAATTTTGTACACCGTTTTCTGTTGCGAATCGAATAAAACTTTTCTTACAAAAATTGCCTACTTTATCCCCTAGAATCTGAAAATGTAATAAAAATTGTAGGTTTCCATTTAAAAAATGAAAGTTGACCTGTTATTGAAAATTTGTTTTAGGATCAAGTTCGAGGTCACCAATATTTGACCCCCTCGAAATCCTATAATTGTTCAAACCATTTTTCGCTATCTCTTTTAGTTTTCGAGATAATGGTGTGGATCGTTTAAAATGACTCACATTGTATATAGATTTTGTGATGTTAAATAAGTAGAAATCAGTGAATAGCAACTAACAAACTACTTATTAAAAAATCAACAATATAAAGGAAATCATTTCCTCACGTTTCGCATTTTACTGAAAATAATCGTACAATATCGACGCGATAATAAGTTGAACGGATATTATCGCGCGAGCGCGTAATTAAAACTGAACGGGACCGAGACTTGGGCAAAGTTTCGAGTCTGCATCTTTCGTCTGAAATTTTCGTCCGGCGAGATTATAAACGTCCCCCGTTGTAGCATTCAGCCGGCGGAGGGAAANGGTACAGTCATTCACAGAAGTCACTTAGAATTTTTTCTAATATTAAGGAAACTTGATTAAAAAGCCAGTATGAGAAGCAATTTACTAATTAAACGAAAGCTTTCGGAATTAATCTATACTTTGAATACGAAATATACATGATAAATATCCTTAATTGCCAATATATGTATTGACGAATTTCGAATTTTATGTTCTTTCGTCTCCGATTGTACCTCCAGAACATCCTTAAGGCATTTTTACACATATCTTGAGCAAATCTGTTTTTAGATATCAATTAAAAATCTCTTTAAAAAAAAATAGTACCCTGGCAGCGAGAGTATAAGAAAAACAAACAAAATTGAATTTTATGTCTATCATTCTTTGCTACGAAATAAACCGATGCCCAGTACAATGAGCTGGATCAGACCGTCTTGCACTTTTTATTGTAAGGAGGAGTGGAAACAAGCTGACGGAGTGTAACATCGCCGTTATCGTTACGGTAAACGCATCTCGCTGTTATTCACTGGAATAGAAACACTAAGCAATTGTCAGTCGACTGAACGGCACTCGAATGATAATTCAATGCAGGGTGTCACGGCCGGCGCTCTTCTTTCAATTGCCGATCTACCGCGCATCTCCCTTTATTTCAGTTGCCATCGAGAACATTTACGGGTCGCGATTCGATTCAGGACGCCTTCGGAAACGTGTGCGCGACGCGAGTAATACACGCTAGGCGAGTGACGAACAGAGGATGAAAGCGGACTGAAAGAGCGACGCGATAAACGAGGGGGCGCTCGCGAGGAGGAAGCAGGGGGACACAGGAGAGAGATTGGGAAAGAGTGCATTAAACCGTCGACGGAAAATGGAATATTCGCGAGACAAAAACATCGTCGGTTGAAGACGCTTTGGCTGAAATGCCGCGGCCTTGCCTCACCTTATTGTTACGGGGAATCCGACGAAGAAACTATGCTCCACGGTGTAGATGCAGCAAATAGAGTCGACGTTTCTCGCCTCTGGATAATGTCAGCCATCGCGGAACGGTGTACAGAGAGCGTTTACGTCTAAACGCTTCACAATAAACAGCTGCTCGAGGCGACCGCGAATCTTGTTGCGGGAGAGAGATAGAATTTTGCGGGTGAAACAGGGTGGAAATAGGGCACGTGGCAATCAGCGAGTAAAAAGCATCCGGGACAGGAAGAGTCTTTAATAAAAAAAAAAATTGTCGTGCGTTCGACAAACTCGATTGTTCCGTCGCGAATATAAAACGATCAAGTAGTAGTAACACACGTCGAACGCAACGTAATTATTCATTATTACTTGGGAAATGATTCATATTTGACGCGAAACATCGATTAAAATTTCCCAAGAGTCCAAGTCGATCTCGTCAAAATGTTTGGGCCGACGGGAGGAACCGTAATTTCGTCCGGCGAACGTTGCTCCCAAAAAGGAAGTTTAATCGTCACGCGTAATTAGGGGATTAACAAGCCAGAAAATAGCTTACGTGACTTCACAGCCGCGTATGTCTGCAACGCAAACGTGTTACACGGCTGAAAGACGCGACAGACAATGTTTTTGTCGAGATCAACAAAATTTAAATTCGCACAGGAAATGCAGGGACACTCGTGAGCGGCTCGAATCATCATGAATTCAGTCTAATATTAAACTTCTAATAGTTTCGCTTTGAAACTATACTATGAACCTCCGATTATCCGAAAATAATTTTAATTTTGGCTTAAATATACAATAAATATTGCTAGAATTTTGTGGCTTCGTTTTTCTCAGTGTATTTATAAGTTAACAAACATTCCTAAGAAATTTTGGTCAACCATTTAGAATTCTCCAAGAATGGTAAGCGTTGTAGCTATGCTAAAACTCTGACATAATCTCCTGTAATCTGAAAGCTATTACATTGTACCACTCGCGTCCCTACATTTTTTGCCACTTTTATCACGGAGAGACTCCGCGTCCCGATGCATTGTTGCGCAAATTCTGTTCTGCTTTATTTTCCACCCCGCATTCAGCGTCAACCAATTTTTGTTTTTTTATTCGCTTCCCGTCAAGGCACGAATCGTTGCTTACGCGTGAAAATAAGCACAATGCGAGCGTAATCACCGGCTACTGAATGGGTTGTGAAACGTGGAATAAATTTTTCTATGGCAGTTAGGAACACTACCCGCGTGACAATTAACTGGCAGGCTATATTAATCGGCGCACAATAGTGAATGAATTCAGCACGTGTTCAGCGCTACACTGCCGTTTTCTTTTAGAAACGAACACTACTCGTACAGTAAAAATTCTCATCAAAATGGTTTACTGAAGTGCTAATAAATAATTTAATCCACAGACAAAGCTTTCTTTTTTATCAGCTTCGAGAAGCGAGCTTTTTTAATTCAATTATTTTTTTTATGTATGTACGTGTATTAATTCAACTGTTGATAAGAGATATAAAAGTACACTTTACAACGTGCAAGGCAAGGGATTAANTTAATCCACAGACAAAGCTTTCTTTTTTATCAGCTTCGAGAAGCGAGCTTTTTTAATTCAATTATTTTTTTTATGTATGTACGTGTATTAATTCAACTGTTGATAAGAGATATAAAAGTACACTTTACAACGTGCAAGGCAAGGGATTAAACAAAACATTTTTCATTTTTACCAAATCTTTAAAGAAGATTTACTATGTATTAATATTATTGAAAACAAATGTAATTTTAAAAGAGGTGTTTGACAGACGTCAACCAAAATTATTGCAAAATTCATATTCTCCTGAACTACTCGACTTTGAAGTGTTTTAACATAATTACAAATTTCATTATTGCTATTTATTTTGTTTAAATTATTATTATCAAATAACAAAATAATTAAAGAATTTCTTTTATTTCGTCTATACGTTTAAAATACGTTTAAAAAATTCATAATTGTTGAGTTTCATATCTGATGCTTGGCTTCTTTAATTATTAGTGGTCAAAAGAGGTCGCTGTTTGTCTTTTAGGTAAAGAGGTTATTATTAAGTACGTAGTACTATGAACATGGTGTGTCCACGTGCAAAGTATATGTTAGCGTCAGATCGTTTTTAAGAACGATTGCGCGTGGCGAAGTCAATGCGTGAGGAATCTGTAGCGTAGTCTTATTAGAAACATTGTATCCGTCAACGGACGGATACATTGTTACTCAAGATAAGATCCGTGGCAACGGTCGTCGATGAAAGCGCGCCGAGTTCAAGCGAGCTCGAGCGGGCTCGAACTCACATAGCGTTGAGTTTATGTTGCATTATTGTTGCACATTGTAGGGATTTGTCTGGCGGCCGATAATGAAGTCGCGGTGCCGTTTGACATATTATATCCCGTCAAAATATTCCGAGGGTCTGGCCACGGAGTGGGGAAGGGAATGATACCTTCTGGTAAGAGGACTGTGAAAAATAGCACGGCACTTACCCCAGACGCTCCGAGGAGTACAGGTCGATCTTTAAAAATCTAACATATAATTTCGTTTATTAGTTGCAATCACAAATATAATGTTTAGTTTTTCATTTTCACATTAAACAATGATAATAGTAATTAATAATATAAAGGTATTCATATATGATTGTATTATTTAATCCATTACCTCAATAATATTATAAGAATAATTAATGATTTTAATAAAAATCCGCAATATTTGGGGCATCCGCAGTAATTGGCACACTTATTATTATTCCTAAACAAGTCATATCTGATAAAAATCGTTCAAAGTTCAAACAGCAGCCACTAATTATAACAAGATATATTTAAATGTGCAAAGGGGCAANGAAGACGATTTTTTTAAGTATAAGCTTCATTTTGTAGAAGAAACAGAGCTAATAGGGTAAATGTGCTAATTACTGCGAGTTTTTATGCAAGGTAACTTTCAACGCGAAAATCAGCTATTTGAATTCAAGATTCAAGTTAAATTATTTTTTCAACAAGTTTTATTATGTTATAAATGTGTAAAAAAAAACAATTATATCTCAAGAAGACGTATACGTTAAATTAAATAAATCATTTTTATAAGGTGATGAAATACAGGTATACTGCAAGTATGAGACAATTATTGCGAGTCAAATACTGCGGGAACCCTAATTACTGCGAGCCAAATACTGAGGATATCGAAATAATTTCATCACTTTTTATTAAATATTTTTTAATAAAATATTATACGAAATACATAAGTGTTATTNTTAAAACGTACTATGTATTAATATTATTGAAAACAAATGTAATTTTAAAAGAGGTGTTTGACAGACGTCAACCAAAATTATTGCAAAATTCATATTCTCCTGAACTACTCGACTTTGAAGTGTTTTAACATAATTACAAATTTCATTATTGCTATTTATTTTGTTTAAATTATTATTATCAAATAACAAAATAATTAAAGAATTTCTTTTATTTCGTCTAATACGTTTAAAAAATTCATAATTGTTGAGTTTCATATCTGATGCTTGGCTTCATTAATTATTAGTGGTCAAAAGAGGTCGCTGTTTGTCTTTTAGGTAAAGAGGTTATTATTAAGTACGTAGTATTATGAACATGGTGTGTCCACGTGCAAAGTATATGTTAGCGTCAGATCGTTTTTAAGAACGATTGGCGAAGTCAATGCGTGAGGAATCTGTGGCATAGTCTTATTAGAAACATTGTATCCGTCAACGGACGGATACATTGTTACTCAAGATAAGATCCGTGGCAACGGTTGTCGATGAAAGCGCGGCGAGTTCAAGTGAGCTCGAGCGGGCCGATAATGAAGTCGCGGTGCCGTTTGACATATTATATCCCGTCAAAATATTCCGAGGGTCTGGCCACGGAGTGGGGAAGGGAATGATACCTTCTGGTAAGAGGACTGTGAAAAACAGCACGGCACTTACCCCAGACGCTCCGAGAAGTACAGGTCGATCTTTAAAAATCTAACATATAATTTCGTTTATTAGTTGCAATCACAAATATAATGTTTATTTTTCATTTTCACATTAAACAATGATAATAGTAATTGATAGTATAAAGGTATTCATATATGATTGTATTATTTAATCCATTACCTCAATAATATTATAAGAATAATTAATGATTTTAATAAAAATCCGCAATATTTGGGGCATCCGCAGTAATTGGCACACTTATTATTATTCCTAAACAAGTCATATCTGATAAAAATCGTTCAAAGTTCAAACAGCAGCCACTAATTATAACAAGATATATTTAAATGTGCAAAGGGGCAACGAAATATTCCACACTTTCGTGGAATTTACCAAGTTATCAAGCGATCGCTAAGCGCAGAGCGACTCTTTAACTCCAATGCTGGAATATTAACCGAAAAGGGATATCCAAACGAGGAACAAGGAACGTCTATCTCTTTCCCTGTGTACATTCTATAATGGAAATGTCACGTTCTATTCGTGGCACCACGTGCACTGCGATATAGTAGAACGCGTCGTCGTCGTCTCTCTTCTCCGGCGAACGAGCAAGCCGAAACGTGGCATTAACTTTTCCCGGGTCGATGTGACGGGTCCACGATTAACGGTACCAGTAACGGGTAACGGGCCCGCGAAACAATTTAGACGCTGTGCCACGGTCATCTCGTTCGAATTTCATTATCGTTGACCGATTTATCGCGATTGTCGCCGGGGATTCGGTTAAAATTGGCTACGTTTAAACAATTTCCAGAGCAGTAATGAATAATTACCATTTCTCGCCGTGAACGAGCAAACGAACCGTAGTTGTTGTTCCAAGATTTATTGTACGATTAAACATAACTCGCGCCGTAATTAATTCTTTCATTGCAATTAGCACCGTGAAAGCGATGCGCGTCAATTAACGTGAATCATAAATCCCTTCGTTCTCCAACGGGGCTAAACATTGTTTTTAAAAATCATTGTTCATTGTAATTCGAAATTATAATACAGAAGGAGCGAAGAAAGCCGAGCGCGAAAAATGGTTCAAACAGGAAATACCCTTGTAACTAGAGAGAGAATTCAACCGCGTGCATGCGTTATATATTCTATACTGTACACAAAGAGAGAAAACGCCTGCTTGTCGCATACAATTTTTTACGTTTTAATTAACGGGAACATCAAAGCGGCGTGCAGGAAAATGTGTTCGAAGTAGCCGGCAAAGAAAGATAGAAATAGAAGCGTTCAAAGAGAGAATGGTCATTCTGCGGGAAACCGGCGACCACAGAAGTGTTAACGAGCGGCCATTTTCAATGGAGAATGATTATGAAAATTCGACTATATCATCGGCAATATACAGGCTGGATCTCTCACTTTCACCACTTCAATATTTCCCACATATTGGGAGATATGAAAAAACTTTATTACCTGAATTTTTAATAATACTCAAAACGAATGCCTCAACAAGAGTCAGTTTATTATCATAAGATAATTGTAGAATACAACGTATCGGCTCATTTGTAAGCCCTTATCAAGTGTTAATCTAACATTTTAATCTAACATTTTTTTCTCTAACAACGATTAAAAATAATTAGAAACGGGACACTCTCGCCAACGGTTTAACAGAATCAAACATTTTATAATGTCCAGTTAAGACTCACATTATAAAAGGTCAAAAACACAAACTTCATAGTCCCGAAAACGGCACCATTCAATTAAAATGTCACAACTTAAAATTAACCAAGAAAATCATCTTGTATAAATTCTAACGGTAAAACTACCTAGTCATTCGTACTGTTATCTGTCAACTATCCAAGTTCGTTTTGAGTATTATTAAAAATTCTATCATTGGACGTTAAAATTCAAATACTTTATTACGTGAAGTTGCTCAGTTTAAAGAAGGCTATATCGTCTCGATAAAAGTATTTTTGTAGGCAGAAAAGTTACNTTGTTTTTAAAAATCATTGTTCATTGTAATTCGAAATTATAATACAGAAGGAGCGAAGAAAGCCGAGCGCGAAAAATGGTTCAAACAGGAAATACCCTTGTAACTAGAGAGAGAATTCAACCGCGTGCATGCGTTATATATTCTATACTGTACACAAAGAGAGAAAACGCCTGCTTGTCGCATACAATTTTTTACGTTTTAATTAACGGGAACATCAAAGCGGCGTGCAGGAAAATGTGTTCGAAGTAGCCGGCAAAGAAAGATAGAAATAGAAGCGTTCAAAGAGAGAATGGTCATTCTGCGGGAAACCGGCGACCACAGAAGTGTTAACGAGCGGCCATTTTCAATGGAGAATGATTATGAAAATTCGACTATATCATCGGCAATATACAGGCTGGATCTCTCACTTTCACCACTTCAATATTTCCCACATATTGGGAGATATGAAAAAACTTTATTACCTGAATTTTTAATAATACTCAAAACGAATGCCTCAACAAGAGTCAGTTTATTATCATAAGATAATTGTAGAATACAACGTATCGGCTCATTTGTAAGCCCTTATCAAGTGTTAATCTAACATTTTAATCTAACATTTTTTTCTCTAACAACGATTAAAAATAATTAGAAACGGGACACTCTCGCCAACGGTTTAACAGAATCAAACATTTTATAATGTCCAGTTAAGACTCACATTATAAAAGGTCAAAAACACAAACTTCATAGTCCCGAAAACGGCACCATTCAATTAAAATGTCACAACTTAAAATTAACCAAGAAAATCATCTTGTATAAATTCTAACGGTAAAACTACCTAGTCATTCGTACTGTTATCTGTCAACTATCCAAGTTCGTTTTGAGTATTATTAAAAATTCTATCATTGGACGTTAAAATTCAAATACTTTATTACGTGAAGTTGCTCAGTTTAAAGAAGGCTATATCGTCTCGATAAAAGTATTTTTGTAGGCAGAAAAGTTACGAACTTTTCATAGTAACCTTCACTTTTTTAAATGGAATCACATACTTTTTTATGGACCAGTTGCTCCGGCTTGATATTTTCTATAAAGAAGTATTAACCCACGCAAAATTATTAATATAGGAGATATTTTTACTTCAACCTTGTATAATTCTTCACTTTCTCAACAATCTAAAATAATCTAAATCTAAATCTAATACAGATATCGTCAATAAATAAATTCCGTCAAAGTCATAGAAAAACGATTGCGTTATATTTTCACGAAATAAAAATGTAAATATGTGAACGTGTGACACGAGTTCGATCAGGAATTTCCCATACATAGAAATACAAGATTGTCAACTAACTAATCAAACTAACGTGATTAACTGAATCGAGAACTAATTTGTTACGAATAAAACTTTGGAAGCGGCGATATACTGATAAATCCGATTTCTGACGCGGGTCAGACCTGAGTTCATGCTTGATTTGAAATTCCTGCCACTGATACCAAATATTCTGTCTAGAAAGAATTCGTTTACGTCACATTAACATAACGGAATCTTTGAGAGTTCTTTCTGGACTAATTAATTCTTGCTATTGGTGATTTTCGAAAGGAACTAATTATGTTGTTGGAAAACAGATTTTTTTACAAATGGGTACCTTGCAAGTTTATGTTACCAAATATAAGAATACATATTCAAAATAATTTTAATTATAAATAAATTCAATCAAGAATATCAAGTAAACAGTCCTTATAAATTAAATTAATTAATTAATTTATTTATTTATTTATTGAATTTTTACGGGCAGTAAAATAGCCCATTAAGTACAAAGATTATAATATTATTTTATAAAAGATTATAATGGTTATTTTATAATTACAAAGTACAAAGATTATAATAGTTATTTTATAATTGGATCAAACTGAAAAGCTAAAACAATTAATGAATTTAAAGCAAAGATTAGTTTATACAAAAATGTTGAATAAACTACAATTGTTTTATAAATAATAAATTATATAATAACTAAAGAAGTCTAACTAAAGAACTAAATTATATAATAACTAAAGAAGTCGCGTTTTACAATTTTCTTACTTAAGCCGTCACGATAATTTAACTAACGTTTACGAGTCATTTCGTAATTTCACAACATTTATCTGCAGTTTTTCGAAACAAACTGATGTAATAAGTAACATTATCAACTCTCGTTGATTAGACGCGAGTAGACAAAATATCCGTTCGTAAGTGGCCGCGTTGGCAGTTCGCTTACTCCAATCGTATGAGACCACGTTTCACGTTCAGATGAATCATCACCGGCGTGAAAGCATCCCATTTCTTTCAACGATTATGAGCCACGTTTACAGCCGTTGCCAACTGCACATACGGGTACACTTTGACCAGCGAACTCCGTATTCGCAGTCATTAAAACTCACAACTACTAATACAATTACTTTCTACTAATTGTTTTATTTTCAAATTTATACTTACATTTTCTTAATTCACAAAACGCATAAAATACACTTATGGCAAATACACTTAAGGCACATGGAACAAGTTTACACTTATTGGACACTTTTTAGGAGGTGTTTCAAGATGTCGAAACCGAATCTTCATAACATATGTTCTAACTTTAAGAAGTTTCGTTACTCTAAAACAGAATGTTAATCTCGGTTATGCGAGTGTTAATTATTTTTACACTCAGCTGACGGGATATTCGTGTTAATGTAGGCAAATTTAATAGAAGATTACCGTTGGATTAAGCTAGCTTAGGATTATACGCATACATATAACCATCTATGGACTGTTTGTTAAAATAACCAGTTTCGGGGAAACCATTCATTCTAGTCAATGTTAAACGGTCTATAATAGAAAACGGTGATGCGATATAGTATAAAAACGTGCATGACGCACACGTCTCGTCGTCGTTAAGATAAGCGCAACCTGCTAACATTTTACTTTGAAACACTAGTTCTTTCATTCGGCTGTAATGAAAAGAAATAAGTTTTACGATCGAAACATGTGTTCGTTCGTCCATTGAAAGTTCGCCTTGCCTGCTCCATAACAACACATTCAAAAAGGAAGTGGAGCTTTTTCATTTCATGTCACGTACACTTTCGGAGCAACTTATAAATCTGAGATTCGATAGCAAAATGCGATACTTTCAATTTTCGTTAAAGTCGATATTTTACCTCGTAGAAAATTCCACAGTTGTTTATATTGCATATGGTAATTCTAGCAGACCATCTATAGCAGACAATCATCNTAGACGCGAGTAGACAAAATATCCGTTCGTAAGTGGCCGCGTTGGCAGTTCGCTTACTCCAATCGTATGAGACCACGTTTCACGTTCAGATGAATCATCACCGGCGTGAAAGCATCCCATTTCTTTCAACGATTATGAGCCACGTTTACAGCCGTTGCCAACTGCACATACGGGTACACTTTGACCAGCGAACTCCGTATTCGCAGTCATTAAAACTCACAACTACTAATACAATTACTTTCTACTAATTGTTTTATTTTCAAATTTATACTTACATTTTCTTAATTCACAAAACGCATAAAATACACTTATGGCAAATACACTTAAGGCACATGGAACAAGTTTACACTTATTGGACACTTTTTAGGAGGTGTTTCAAGATGTCGAAACCGAATCTTCATAACATATGTTCTAACTTTAAGAAGTTTCGTTACTCTAAAACAGAATGTTAATCTCGGTTATGCGAGTGTTAATTATTTTTACACTCAGCTGACGGGATATTCGTGTTAATGTAGGCAAATTTAATAGAAGATTACCGTTGGATTAAGCTAGCTTAGGATTATACGCATACATATAACCATCTATGGACTGTTTGTTAAAATAACCAGTTTCGGGGAAACCATTCATTCTAGTCAATGTTAAACGGTCTATAATAGAAAACGGTGATGCGATATAGTATAAAAACGTGCATGACGCACACGTCTCGTCGTCGTTAAGATAAGCGCAACCTGCTAACATTTTACTTTGAAACACTAGTTCTTTCATTCGGCTGTAATGAAAAGAAATAAGTTTTACGATCGAAACATGTGTTCGTTCGTCCATTGAAAGTTCGCCTTGCCTGCTCCATAACAACACATTCAAAAAGGAAGTGGAGCTTTTTCATTTCATGTCACGTACACTTTCGGAGCAACTTATAAATCTGAGATTCGATAGCAAAATGCGATACTTTCAATTTTCGTTAAAGTCGATATTTTACCTCGTAGAAAATTCCACAGTTGTTTATATTGCATATGGTAATTCTAGCAGACCATCTATAGCAGACAATCATCTATAGCAGACAACAATAGATAAAAGTGAAACTGGATTTTCAAATTGCACGGTCATCGTTCGTTTAAACGAACATTGCAGAGCCAACGTCCTATTAAAATCGTCACACTTTACTATCTGTTCACGGAAATAAATCGGAATAAAGGAGAGAAGAAATCGCCCACAAGTAGAAGCAATCCTCCGGATCGCGACCAGTTCAGTTGATTCGAATGTCACTGACCTTGAATCGAACTTCGTACCATCTTGTAGCGTGCCGGTATAGTGCATCGTCAGCTGGTCACCGATCTTCGACTTGTTGTCGCATACTTCCGGTACGTAGAGCTTCTCGACCTTCAGACCCGACTGGTTTTGATCCGCCCTGGCGAGAACAACAACGGTGGCGACGAACACGAGAACCACCGTACGGCACGTCGCGAGCACGACACCCGCGTTGTTGTTTACTAAACGGACAGTCATGATTCAAATTGATTCCCTACCGAACGCTCGTGAGCAACTGACTCGCCGTAGCGCTCTACTCCGCCGAACTACCTTCGCTTCCCCCTCCCTCCCACCCTCCGCCAAGCGGTCGTCGGCTGCGCCGCGCTTCGTGCTCCGTTTCGAGATCACGCGAACGCGTTAGACAAGGACGGGAGAAAGCACCGTGCCGCCACATTGCGCCGTCTCATTGGCCCCGCGGAATATGTAGGTCTCTGCCTCGGCCTCTTTTCTACCTTCCCCCCTCCGTCACTCTCCGTCTCCCGCACTATTATCCTCTCTGTCTCCTTTCCGCCTCGCGACTCCGCGTTCCACTCCTCGTTCTCCTCGTTTTTTCTCCTCTTCCGTTTTCCCTCGTCTTCCAGCTACGTACGTACAACTCTCTCTTCTTTCTTCGCCGTGCCCACGCCTCGCCGCATCGTCACCTCTACTCTCGCCCTTGTCTCTCGTCCTCGTCTTAACGGAGTTCGCCATTCGTTCCACGCTTCGGTTCTCCAAGCGCCGATTTTCCTTCCCGTGGAACGCGTGTACCGGTTGCTACGTCACCAACGAACGAAACCTCACAGCTCTCTCTTTCTTCGAAGTTCGTGCCATAAACCACGCGATGGACATTTCGTTAAGGAGGTTCTACTGGTAACAGTTTCAAAATTACGAAAAATCTAAAATTTAGCGTATGAGTAGATTTTGGTTAAATAATGACTCTGTTAAATTTTGGTGAACTTTCATGGGATGAGAGAACAGTTCTGAAGATTTCAATTTAAATTGTTTTTCGCAAATACCTAAGTTCCTATTAGTCGGACAATATATGTGCATAGGATCGAAATTATAGATTGATAAATTCTAAACCTCTTAGTTCTACACAAGGTTTTGGAGGTCTAAAGTGAAATTGTATGATAGAGATTTTTTCATAAGCATTAAAGTCTTATTATGACCTCGTGGTTCTACTTACTTCCGGTTTAGACAAGTTGTGGCCTGAAACGGAATTTATACAATTTTACTCTTGGCCTCGAGGTCCTTATTTTTATCCGAATTTGTTGATTCTGATTTGGGCCTAAAAGCCCTTTCTTTCATATTACTACGGAAATACTAGCATTTATACTATAGTTTGATAATAGAACTAAAAAAAGTATTAAACAATATTCAAAATTGTTTTAATTATAAAAGCTAATACAATTACTGTTTTATTTACCAAATGTCACAAACTATTGTCGACTTAATTTTTTTAAAT
>SMSR01015614.1:28904-60023 GCA_019453355.1 Ceratina japonica | reverse complement strand
AATGTATAAAGTTTTATAAAAATCCATGAAACCATGAAAGAGTTAGACATATCGAAACATGTAAAAATTCTTCAATTTATCACAGTCGTAGATTTTCAAGTCGTGGAGAACTGCGATTTTTTCAATTCCTAATCGCTTCTAGCTTATAGCAATATTGATCGACTTTTATGAAACTTTGCACATGCATATAACTTACTTAGATCTGCAAACGAGACAATTCCAATTTTTATTCCAGACCCTAATCAAAAAGTTCAAAACCATGTCCTTTACTATTTTCCTCGCGATTTCAATGAATACCAAGTTTTTTTTAATTTTTTGTTACACATTCTATAGTAAATTAAGCTCTCTAAAATTCCACAGATGATAAAGTTCTTTAATCCAATACTAAAAATCTTATACCATTTGAAAATGTGTCCGAATGTTAATGGAAGTCACTGTATATAATATTTGTTCTGTATCCTGATCAAAATGTCCCTCAGAACTAAGTTTAGCCGCATATTCGATGATCTTTCTATCTATTTTTCACGAATTCTGGGCTTCGAGTCTCATTAAATAATCTATAGTATAGTTTTGTATAGTTTTTCTGATTTCTGCAAGGAATCGTATTTTCTACCTCGTACAACTTTTATACATTAGTTTAAATTGCCGCGTCTGAAAAATTTAGATACCGGTTTGAATAAGTAATGAACGCGCGCGTATAATTAGCACGGAATCGTTACCTACGTTGGATACAATACGCTCGCATATGGATGTGTCGCGAGTCGCGAGAGCAACCAATTAATTTGGCTGCGCTTCCGCGTCAGAAGCGAGCACAGAAATTTTCAAGTTAGGGAAACAGGTGCCGTCGTCGCGTCGGATTAAATGAACCGGTTCCATGTTTGCTTCTCGATCGTTCGTTCAATTCGCGCCGGTACCGATGCGATACTCGTACAGTTACAGATGCGTGCGGCTACATATACGTATATGCGTACATACGTACGTACATACATTATGTATATAATCCACCTAGCCGAGTTGCGCAGATTTCGAGCTTATCGCTCCAGGATTTCCATTCTGTCTCATTATTAATTTCCATGCGTTAAGCAACCGTGGCCGGGATTAGTTGGGTTGCATCGTTACGTTCCGAGCCGACGAAACTACCGCATTTTCAGTAACTTCCAAATAGCTTCATTGATTCTGCGATGCATGTATTCTTTGGAATAATATCGATTCGAGAGACGTCGACNCGTCAACCTCCTCTTCGTCTTCTCGCTCCTCGTCCTACTTACCCACTTACCGCATTGCCTCGCGAGACATCTTTCCAGTTACGTTCATCCCCCTAGCATTCCTTAATCTTCATTTTTTTTTCTCTTCTTTTTTTTTTTCTTTAGATTTCAGTCGCTTTGTCGGCCGGCTATATCTTCGCTCCCTCGCCCATTACTCTGTCCCCTTACCCATCGCGCGCTCGTTTGCCATCCTCCACTCGTTTTTCTCTATGCAACAGATATCGTTCTAATGCATCTGGCCCTTTCGCGCGTTTTTCTTCTTGCTCCTCCAACCCTTTCTCTTTCGCGTCGCGCTCATCGTCCTACTTTCTTCGGCCACGGCACACCGTCGCTCTCGTCGCATGCACCACCGTTCTCCAAAGTTACACGCGTACATCTACATACATACATATGTACATATACATGTCCCGCGTTTTCGCTTCGTTCCGTCCGTGGTTCGTGCGTACAACAGCAATTCCTGACGATTAATGAGTCTCGCGAATTTTTACACGAAAATTGAAGGATCGTCACTCCGGGATTAATTAATGTTTTAAGAATCGCGTAAGAATTGTAATAAAGTCGCGAGGTTCGAGCAGATTATAATATCTTATTTTAAGGATATTCTGGAGGTACAATCGGAGACAAAAGTACATGAAATTCGAAATTCGTCAATATATTGGCAATGACGGCTATTTATCATGTATATTTTCTATTAAAAATATAGATTAATTCCGAAAGCTTTGTTTAATTAGTGAATTGCTTCTCATACTGGCTTTTTAATCAAGTATCCTTAATATTAGAAAAGATTCTAAGTGACTTTTGGTGAATGACTGTACCCTCTGATTTCAACTTGAAGAAAATAAATTGGTCTTGTTGAATATATAATATATATAATATATACAATTACATAATAAAAAGTCAAAAATAAATATTTGAATAAAACAAAAATACTTCAGAAAGCAATATTTATAATTACTAATAAACATCTCAAATTTGTATAAAATTATGTTCTGATGACATTTTGTAGTAGTTTATAANTTCATTTTTTTTTCTCTTCTTTTTTTTTTTCTTTAGATTTCAGTCGCTTTGTCGGCCGGCTATATCTTCGCTCCCTCGCCCATTACTCTGTCCCCTTACCCACCGCGCGCTCGTTTGCCATCCTCCACTCGTTTTTCTCTATGCAACAGATATCGTTCTAATGCATCTGGCCCTTTCGCGCGTTTTTCTTCATGCTCCTCCAACCCTTTCTCTTTCGCGTCGCGCTCATCGTCCTACTTTCTTCGGCCACGGCACACCGTCGCTCTCGTCGCATGCCACCGTTCTCCAAAGTTACACGCGTACATCTGCATACATACATATGTACATATACATGTCCCGCGTTTTCGCTTCGTTCCGTCCGTGGTTCGTGTGTACAACACCAATTCCTGACGATTAATGAGTCTCGCGAATTTTTACACGAAAATTGAAGGATCGTCACTCCGGGATTAATTAATGTTTTAAGAATCGCGTAAAAATTGTAATAAAGTCGCGAGGTTCGAGCAGATTATAATATCTTATTTTAAGGATGTTCTGGAGGTACAATCGGAGACAAAAGTACACGAAATTCGAAACGTACGGCTATTTATCATGTATATTTTCTATTAAAAATATAGATTAATTCCGAAAGCTTTGTTTAATTAGTGAATTGCTTCTCATACTGGCTTTTTAATCAAGTTTCCTTAATATTACAAAAGATTCTAAGTGACTATTGTTGAATGACTGTACCCTCTGATTTCAACTTGAAGAAAATAAATTGGTCATATTGAATATAGACAATTACATAATAAAAAGTAAAAAATAAATATTTAAATAAAACAAAAATACTTCAGAAAGCAATATTTATAAGTACTAATAAACATCTGAAATTTGTATAAAATTATGTTCTGATGACATTTTCTAGTAGTTTATAATGTTTTTTTTATTAACTGTTCAGTGAACATTAATAAATTTTGTGTATTAATTAATTACATAGTGTTTACTATATATAGAAAAAAATTGAGTTTCTGGCAATGTTTTTTCAAGGTTTAAATACGATTTGAAGTGGAATTTTATGAATTGTCCATAAGAAGACGTGTTGAAATGTGCAAACTTCAAATTGCTATAATTTTTAATCGATGAAGTGAATCGAACCCAAACTTTGATAATTGCTTTAATATAGTAAAAACTATGTTTTGTTAACGTTTCATGAATTTCTTAACGTTTTTATATACCTCCAGAACATCCTTAAAAGACTTAGTTTACTATGTAATATGTAACAAACAATTAAAATAAATTACTATTCGTCAAAATCTCGAAGAAAAAAGGAAAGATCATGATGTTAAACTTTTTTGTTAGAGGCTCTAGTAAGAATTTGAAACATCCCGTTTGTAGATTTAAAAGTGTTACATGAATGTATAAAGTTTTATAAAAATCCATAAAACCATCAAAGAGTTAGACACAACGAAACATGTAAAAATTCTTCAATTTATCCCAGTCGTAGATTTTCAAGTCGTGGAGAACTGCGATTTTTTCATTTCCTAATCACTTCTAGCTTCTAGCAATATTGATCGACTTTTATGAAACTTTGCACATGCATATAACTTACTTAGATCTGCAAACGAGACACTTCCAATTTTTATTCCAGACCCTAATCAAAAAGTTAAAAACCATGTCCTTTACTATTTTCCTCGCGATTTCAATGAATACCAAGTTTTTTTTAATTTTTTGTTACACATTCTATAGTAAATTAAGCTCTCTAAAATTCCACAGATGAGAAAGTTCTTTAATCCAATACTAAAAATCTTATACCATTTGAAAATGTGGCCGAATGTTAATGGAAGTCACTGTATCCTGATCAAAATGTCCCTCAGAACTAAGTTTAGCCGCATATTCGACGATCTTTCTATCTATTTTTCACGAATTCTGAACTTCGAGTCTCATTAAATAATCTATAGTATTGTTTTGTATAGTTTTTCTGATTTCAGCAAGGAATCGTATTTCCTACCTCGTACAACTTTTGTACATTAGTTTAAATTGCCGCGTCTGAAAAATTTAGATACCGGTTTGAATAAGTAATGAACGCGCGCGTATAATTAGCACGGAATCGTTACCTACGTTGGATACAATACGCTCGCATATGGATGTGTCGCGAGTCGCGAGAGCAACCAATTAATTTGGCTGCGCTTCCGCGTCAGAAGCGAGCACAGAAATTTTCAAGTTAGGGAAACAGGTGCCGTCGTCGCGTCGGATTAAATGAACCGGTTCCATGTTTGCTTCTCGATCGTTCGTTCAATTCGCGCCGGTACCGATGCGATACTCGTACAGTTACAGATGCGTGCGGCTACATATACGTATATGCGTACATACGTACGTACATACATTATGTATATAATCCACCTAGCCGAGTTGCGCAGATTTCGAGCTTATCGCTCCAGGATTTCCATTCTGTCTCATTATTAATTTCCATGCGTTAAGCAACCGTGGCCGGGATTAGTTGGGTTGCATCGTTACGTTCCGAGCCGACGAAACTACCGCATTTTCAGTAACTTCCAAATAGCTTCATTGATTCTGCGATGCATGTATTCTTTGGAATAATATCGATTCGAGAGACGTCGACACTGCGTCAACTTTTTGCCGACACTTGATATCCTGAATATTTCACTTTAATCCGCTTTCCTCCGATGACACTGTTTTATAGACACCTCATTTTTCATCACGAAATAAATAGGCAACATTCAGTTGCGAAGAAGTGCATCACTTAACGATACTAGTATTTTGAATTTCTTTTTATTATAAATTCGTATTACTTTTAAAATAGCTATACCTGTAAAATTGTAAACCAATTCATGGATTTTTTGAAAAATTATAGTAATTTAAAATTTGCATGTACTTTTATGGTAATCAGCAATAATTCGAGGAAAATTTTACTCGAAAATAACCCAGAAAAGTGGTAATAAACTCTTGTAAAAAGTTCGTACCGAATCGCCAGTGTTTTATGAATAAATTTCTAAAAAAATAATCATTATTCATGAACTTTAAAGAAAGTTATTGATTAATGATTAATTGATCTATGGATTACATACATTTACAGGTGCATACACTTTTGGGACTTGGAATTGACTGTATAGCTAATACATTCTTCAGAAACTAGGATAGACACGTAACTTTCTTAATATATGTAATAAATTTTAGACGTTTTCTACAGTTCGACAAGCAAGTAAAAATAGTGCAAAATATGGATTTATGTCGTTCGATTGTATGCACATTTTTATTTCTTAGAGAGTCAAGGCACAATTTGAACTCCCATAAAACGTTTGTGTTGCCAATTTCGAAATGTTAAATATTTAAATCGTTAATGGATTGTTTCGAATTTCCAGAAATCAAGTTAAATTCTCTCGTCAATTGACATACATTATAATCATATAAAATTGAAGACCAGCCACCGATATAAACTCGGTAACGATACCAAAATTCAGTTTCGTTCCAATTTTCATCCAATGATTCCGTCCAGCATGAATAATAAGTAATCACGACCTCAAAACGTCGTTTCACCCGGATAGAATATATAAAGCAATAAGATATTATTGTCAATTTATAGCAATCAAGCTCAGTTCCGTCTTCAATCTACATATATTATGATCATTTAAAATAGAAAACGTTCAACCCGCGATACAAACTCGATAAAGAAAGATACCAGAATTAAGTTTCCAATTTTCGTCGAACGACTCCGCCTAGCATGAATAATAAATAATCACGACATCAACACGACGACGTTTCATCTGGGGCACGGTTAGGTCGCGTACATGTGCGGGCTGATTTTTCATTGGTATATACATTGGAAAATTGATTAATCAAATTTCGAATGGAATTCAAATTTTATTTTCAACTGATCATATTTTTAATATGATTTCGTGGTCCATATCTGTATTTTCCAAACTGTTACTATTTATATAGAATAGTTTTTGAGGTATGAAACATTCTAATGACATAAATTACGAATCCTCAATAAAATGTAATTTAATGAAGTTTAATTCGCCAAATAGGAGATAAAAAAAAATGGAAATTCAATTCATGAATAAAATTGTGAATGGAATTCAAATTTTCAACTATCACTTAATATGACCTCGTAGAATCTACACTACCACACTTGATGCACATTTTATAGGAATAAATTCGACGAAAATTCCTGGAATAATTAATAGTAGACCTAATTAGGAAAGAAAATGCTAGGACAATAATTTGACAGCGAACAATATACATGAAATGACGACTGATTTTCAAGTGTACTAATAGTGAGCAACCTTAAAGCTTGTCGTTAGCTTGTATTTATGGGCAAATATGCATTCTAGTATAATTAAGAAATAATTTGATGACTGAAGTATCGTAATTGGTCGCTACCAAGCGGCAACATTCAAATCGATAGATCGATCGATCAAAAAGTATTTGTTGAATGTAGAGAAATACACAGAAATGTTGATTATTTCGTTGGCTAGCGACAAACCTTGGACAGATAAGAAGCCACTCAGATAAAATTTGAGTGCATTTCCTGCTTCTATGTCGAATAATATCTTACATTAGAATCTTATTATTTGCGGCTATAATGTCGACTTTCCAGCGCCACGACTTATAGGCGGCCATAAACGACATTCGAAAATACACGCGCATATATATACGTACACTTACTTGCAATTACGACCGTTTTTTCGCATAGCGTTGGAGTCAACGTTTGTTTTGGTAAAAATATCCCGTGCCCCTTTTTTCGTCGAACGATTCCGTTTAGTATGAATAATAAATAATCACGACATCAAAACGGCGACGTTTCACCTGAGGCACGTTTCCACGTTTAACCGCGTCGCACAGAAAGTCGTACATCCACCTCTGCTCCACTCTTGACCGTAGTTTTGCCCCGTATTTATCTTCCCGACGTAGATATGCGCTTCCAAAAATAAAAAACGAAGGAAAAAACAACAAGGGGGGAAAAAGCACATTGATAAACTCTCGCGTTACTATTTCTTCCAAACAGCCGTCCCGGTCGAAGTACATATTACGTCCTATTTCTTCTCCCTGCCCCGAGACCAAGGGAATATTTTTGCGGAAGACCGTAACTTCGGTCCGCAACCTTATTACCGGGAAATGGTGTAGGTATCTCGTGGAAATAAAAGTTCCTCGTCGAACTCCGCGGACACCAGTTACCTCGTCGCTTTCCTCCCTAACTTCGTTAACAACAGCCGATTTATTGGACAGCGGAACCGTCTGTCACGACGATTTGCGAATGCTCATAAATAAACTCGTCGAGATGAACGAAAGATAGCATGGTTTTTTATTTCTAACGTCTTGAATAGATGAACATCGTCCATTACATGACGTTCATTTATAACTTTCATTTCATTTACAAATATTCATTATAAATAATTTATTTACGAAGTATATTACATTTCATTTCATTTACAAATATTCATTATAAATAATTTACGTACGAAATAATTTGAACGAAATATATCTTGTATTCTTTTTTAGTCACAGTGCGGCATCGAATTGGAATAAAGAAACATAACGAACTGTCGCGGGAGGAGATTCTTTTCTTTTTCAGTGAAATTAGCTCGTCACGCACCCAACCAAGATCGAAAAACTTGCTCGTTTGTTAGCCGGCCGCGGCGGCGTTCGATTTAACGCGGTCGAATCCGATGCTCTTTCCCTGAGGATCGGCGATGGCGCGCGATGGAAAATCCCCTTGTTCCGCGGACTTGGAAACTTTCAAAAGGCCGAATCCCCCACAAATCACATAATTTGTATGCATGAAGTCAGAATGTAGACGCGTCGCGATGCGATAGCGTGAACCGACCGAAATCACGGCTCCCGGTCGAGATGTCTGCGAGACCGACGCAGTTCGAACCGGTCATACCGATTCGATTACATAACGATAGATCTCTATTTCCCATCGTACTCTGCATTCTTGCGTTTCTTTTCACCTATTCAAATAACTATTGCGAACAGACGATTCTCCGCCGATTTTAATATATTGTCAAATACATTGTTTTCAACAATTTTTTTTTATGCATGTTACAGCTTGGTTTTTGAGCTTGTTTGAGAGCTCATATGCATCATACTTCGTTTACTTGTAGCGACGATCAAAGTTGCAGATATTTTAATTACTGCATTAAAATAGTTAACGGTTTTATATGTCTGTGAATCTCAGTAGACAATTTTTTAAGAGAGTTATTTAATTAAAATCCAATTATTGCTTTCTAAATTTCTTCCAATTGTTTTCATTCTTCTAATTAAGCCATTAAATTACTTTAACCGAAATGTCAAATCTAAACTAAATCCAAATGAAAAAAAATTCCGTCCTGTACCAACTTTTAAAATAACTTGGAAAGTTCACGCCGATATTTATAGAACATTTAAAAGTAACGAACGTAAATTTTAATATAGATTTATCAATTTATTGAATTATATTCGTGCTATTTTGTCTTTCGTTATCTCTCGTGTAACTTGCAGAGTGTACTCCTAAAAATAGTGTCAACTTTCAATTTTAACTCAAATTCAATTGTACGTGCTCACTTCTCAAAGAATCAAGACAAAATTCATTTTGATGTCTAATTTAAGGTACATTGCATGGTCCTTATTTTATTCAGAATCATTCTTTGGAATAAAATTAGGTAAAATCCAAAATGTAGTAACTACGATTTTTGCTCCACTTTGTGACACCTATTTTTATTACATATCGTCATAATCTTAATGAATAATGACTTTTTCAAAAGATGCCTAAAAATCATGTTTTAAAACAAATAAACATGTAATTTGTTTTCGATCATTCTGATGTACTCAGTCCTAACCTAATCTATCTACTAAAAATCGGCACGAACTTTCCGAATAACCCAATATAATATATAAAGAAACTAATAAATTAAATTAAAATATAATACGAATAAATACAAATATAGTAACAACGAAATAAAATCAAAATTGTTTTAACATTTTGTATAATTTGTTACCATTTGATAGAAAAAAATTCTGAGGATTTTCATGTTGTGCACAATAAAGTTGCGGTATTTGCATATCCTTCCAGGGAAACACACCTATTTTACATGTACAACCGCGCACCATATATCTCCGGAAATGATATAAAACGTTATCTAGAAGCAAAAACTCTTGAAACAACAACTGCTTCAATCATCCCGCGAGTTTCGAGAAAGATAAGAATTTTCACCTAGAATTTTTTTTAACACTCCCGCAATTTACGTTTAAATTGTCTGGTTGAAACTAAGAGGTGTTTCCACTTATCTCGATTTCAGCAATTACACCTTGTTTAAGCGATCGAAGATACGTTCCTTTCAATTTCTCGTCAATAGTAATCCGCTTAATGCCTCGTATGTTCAAAGCAGTTTATCCCAAGCGCGGTTACATTCTACTAAACAGCAGCGATTGAATGAGAATTTCCGATTTTCCAACGTACAATACACACGCGCGGCGCCAAGTGAATAAAACCGTGGAGCGGAAAGGAGCGCGAATAAAGTTGCGAGTGTTTGTAATTGGAACGAGTTCGTTCGCGGCGTCGTTCGAAAACTTTATAAGCTGTCGCGATATCGGTGCGGATACGCGGACGGTAGAACGGCCGACGAGGATTGATCGCGCCGGTGACGAACGTTTTAATTTAACGGGGAATCCAGCGAAATCCGTGCAGGATCCGATGTGTAATTAGAAAGGATTGTTACGCGCCACGCAATGAATAAAAAAATAGCATATCCGGCGACAGGAGTTCTGCCCCGCCCCCTCTCAACATCTCTGGATTCTGCGATTGCATTCATGCCCGTCGGTTCAATATTTGCTCGTCGGTCTCTATATTTATTCGCACTAAGTATAAAACATGCGGATTAGTCACTGCTATATATGTGCATTATCGGTTTCCACGATACCTTTTTATACATATCGTATCGTTTGTTCGCTGATAATTATAAAATGAATAATGAACCCAATCACGCTTAAGGATGTTCTGGAGGTATATAAAAACGTTCAGAAATTCTTAAAACGTTGACAAAACATAGTTTTTACTATATTAAAGCAATTATCAAAGTTTGGGTTCGATTCACTTCATCGTTTAAAAATTATAGCAATTTGAGGTTTGCACATTTTAACACGTCTTCTTATCGACAATTCATTAAATTCCACTTCAAATCCTATTTAAACCTTGAAAAAACGTTGCCAGTAACTTCAACTTTGTTTCTATATATAGTAAACACTATGGAATTAATTAATACGCAAAATTTATTAATGTTCACTGAACAGTTAAAAAAAAATATTATAAACTACTACAAAATTTTTGTTTGTAGGTTTTGCAAATATTTGTTAAATAAATAAATGAATATCAGTCTGTATTTAATATAAACTGATTAGAAAATTAATGCTGATATGCTTGTCCTCTCTGCGTCTTTTCTTACACCTAGTTTATTTCTTTTTACCCTAGTCTTTTTTATTCTCTAGGCTTAAGGCTGATTCTAATCTATATTCAGTATAAATTGATTAGAAAACTAATGTTCTATCCTTGTCTTCGCTCTATTTCTCCTCACAGCTAGTTTATATCTATGATCTTATTTATATGTTAATAATTTTATGCAAATTTGAGGTGTTTATTAGTAATTATAAACATTGCTTTTTGAAGTATTTTTGTTTTATTCAAATATTTATTTTTGACTTTTTATTATGTAATTGTCTATATTCAACATCACCCATTTATTTTGTTCAAGTTGAAATCAGAGGGTACAGTCATTCACCAAAAGTCACTTAGAATCATTTCTAATATTAAGGAAACTTGATTAAAAATCCAGTATGAGAAGCAATTCACTAATTAAACAAAAGCTTTCGGAATTAATCTATATTTTTAATACAAAATTTTGTATTAAACAAGATCCCAGTAAACATGAAATGTTAGATCAACCTTTTAAAATATTGATTTTATATAAATTATATAAACGTTGCAACATGATGTTTTATAAATATTTTTTAAATATTACTTAATAATGTTACTTCATAATGAAGTTGCACGCAACATTAAAAACTACATACTTTATAATATTATCATGTTACTGAAAAACGTTATAGTAACCTTGTGGCAATGATTTCTTGCTTACTGGGAATATACATCATAAATAAATTTTTCATTGCCAATATATTGACGAATTTCGAATTTTATGTATATTACTTTTGTCTCCGATTGTACCTCCAGAACATCCTTAATCATAAATGATAGTTTCCAGAGCGAATGTATCGTTCTACGATAAACAAACGGAAGTTCAACGCGAAGTTGTATTGCCTTGAGATCAAATTATTTTTGTACGTTTATAATAATTCAATTGTTTCATATTGAACATTAAATACGGAATATAACACGTCTGTTAATTANGCTCTATTTCTCCTCACAGCTAGTTTATATCTATGATCTTATTTATATGTTAATAATTTTATGCAAATTTGAGGTGTTTATTAGTAATTATAAACATTGCTTTTTGAAGTATTTTTGTTTTATTCAAATATTTATTTTTGACTTTTTATTATGTAATTGTCTATATTCAACATCACCCATTTATTTTGTTCAAGTTGAAATCAGAGGGTACAGTCATTCACCAAAAGTCACTTAGAATCATTTCTAATATTAAGGAAACTTGATTAAAAATCCAGTATGAGAAGCAATTCACTAATTAAACAAAAGCTTTCGGAATTAATCTATATTTTTAATACAAAATTTTGTATTAAACAAGATCCCAGTAAACATGAAATGTTAGATCAACCTTTTAAAATATTGATTTTATATAAATTATATAAACGTTGCAACATGATGTTTTATAAATATTTTTTAAATATTACTTAATAATGTTACTTCATAATGAAGTTGCACGCAACATTAAAAACTACATACTTTATAATATTATCATGTTACTGAAAAACGTTATAGTAACCTTGTGGCAATGATTTCTTGCTTACTGGGAATATACATCATAAATAAATTTTTCATTGCCAATATATTGACGAATTTCGAATTTTATGTATATTACTTTTGTCTCCGATTGTACCTCCAGAACATCCTTAATCATAAATGATAGTTTCCAGAGCGAATGTATCGTTCTACGATAAACAAACGGAAGTTCAACGCGAAGTTGTATTGCCTTGAGATCAAATTATTTTTGTACGTTTATAATAATTCAATTGTTTCATATTGAACATTAAATACGGAATATAACACGTCTGTTAATTAAATGAAGCTATAAAGTGTATGAAGCCACATAAAATAAAGTACACAAACTCGTAATTAATTGTGAAAGATGCGCTTACATCCTGGCACATGTGTTGTCTGTTCTGCATTTACTAATACGTAACGGGATAAAGCCTTTGGTCGAACAATCCCACGGGAATACCGCAGCCGGTGATGTTTCCCTTAACCCAGAACTCGTCCGCGGACGGGGGCTACCTCCGGTTTAGTTATCTCCGGTATTCAAACTGGCTGAAGCTCGCGTTACGCGCGCTCGTGCTTTCGAGCTTTCCTGTCGAAACTACGCGCGTTTAACCGACTACCAGCGCTCGATGAGAACGAGCCACTATTAAGCTCGGGCCATTTGCCGCTTAAGCGTTCGTGAGATCAGGGTTCCGCGGGAACCTTGCGTTCTCCTCTTCCCGGTTCACTTTCAAATACAACTAATATCGATGCTAGAAAGTCGTGGCCAGCGACTCTATTGCGGAATTCTCTCACAAACATTTTGTTAAACGTAAGGACACGTTTCACAGGACTTGTACGATTTCAATGATTTTTGGACGTGTCGTTCAATTCACGATAATGAGTAACTATTTCCTTTACAAAATTTTGTGGTCATCATTGCCATCAATTATTCACAAAATACATTTAGGATGCTATAGATCGTTCATAATATTGGAATTATATCGTCATATGTCGCTGGATTCTTATTTTTAATTCCAGATGTACAGACTTGTGCACATACGTTCTATACAAATGTTCATAAAACCTGTAGAAAACACCGTCGAACTGTTGAACAGTACATTGTTTTACGTAGACAATGCTTGCCCGCCGCAACTTCCATCAAATTTTTTTTGCGCGCCCTCCCGCGATGCAGTTCTGATAGATTTTTCAAATTTTACGAAGTAATATTCGAGCGTTCGGTATAAACAGAACAAATAGAGCTATTTGTGTTTCCGTTGCCGACGATGGAGGCGAGACAACACAGCCGCTAAATCCTACGGTATCCGCTCGGTATATACATGCATAGGGTACAGCGTGTATATCAAATGTCGACGTGACGGGGATACGAAAATTCCTAGTCGCCGTGAACTCCGAACGACACCGCTTTAACTGGCTGCAGGGATCTCGAAGATAGTCGAGGAATGGTCTGCGAAGCGTTATTATTTGCCTAAATATACCGCACCTTCATACCGTTCTAATGGCAATGAATGATAATGCCGCTTGTTTCGAATCTGTTTATTAGAGATTTTATAGCGCGGTCATTAAACGCGCTGAAACAGAATCCGTTGATCCGATAGCATACATACACATATGTATATGTATGCACACTCCGTAAATTATTGTGTTATAAAACCACCACGATATGTTATATGTCGTACGCTCTTTCGCATGTGTGGAATTATTTTTATCGTGGATCTATCATGTTAATGCTTTGCTATTACTTTTTTTAGTTCGTTCGTTTATTAGCTTATTCAATTAAAGTTCTATTCGTTTTATATACAGTGACTAACATTAATATTCGGACACATTTTGAAACGGAATAAGTTCTTTAATGTGGAGCCAACTAACTTAATTTTTTGTGCGTTTTTAAGGATGTTCTGGAGGTACAATCGGAGACAAAAGTAAATAAAATTCGAAATTCGTTCATATGTATATTGGCAATGGAGGCTATTTATGACGTATATTTTGTATTAAAAATATAGATTAATTCCGAAAGCTTTTGTTAAATTGGTGAATTGCTTCTCGTACTGGTTTTTTAATCAAGTTTCCTTAATACTAGACAAGATTCTAAGTGACATTTGGTGAATGACTGTACCCTCTGATTTCAACTTGAAGAAAATAAATTGGTGATGTTGAATATAGACAATTACGTAATAAAAAGTCAAAAATAAATATTTAAATAAAACAAAAATACTTCAGAAAGCAATATTTATAATTACTAATAAACATCTCAAATTTGTATAAAATTATGTTCTGATGACATTCTGTAGTAGTTTATAATGTTTTTTTTTTAACTGTTTAGTGAACATTAATAAATATTGTGTATTAATTAATTACATAGTGTTTACTATAAATAGAAAAAAATTGAAGTTTCTGGCAACGTTTTTTCAAGGTTTAAATAGGATTTGAAGTGGAATTTAATGGATTCTCCATAAGAAGACGTGTTAAAGTGTGCAAACTTCAAATTGCTATAATTTTTAAACGATGAATTGAATCGAACCCAAACTTTCATAATTGCTTTAATATAGTAAAAACTATGTTTTGTTAACGTTTCAAGAATTTCTGAACATTTTTATACACCTCCAGAACATCCTTAAAACCACGAGGAATTATTGCAATAAAGCTGCTGCAAATGTAAAATGCGACAAAAATTCCTAGCGCGTTCAATCGAAATTACGAGATCTAAATCTTATTAGAATATTTCTCCTACGGATCTCTCTCTCTCCGTTACACTAGATCGCATTCTAGTTACGAGAATTGCTCGTCGTCGTCAACAACGAACTTATTGACACTCGTTACGGGAGTAAAGCCGGAGTATGTTTNCGAAAGCTTTTGTTAAATTGGTGAATTGCTTCTCATACTGGCTTTTTAATCAAGTTTCCTTAATACTAGACAAGATTCTAAGTGACTTTTGGTGAATGACTGTACCCTCTGATTTCAACTTGAAGAAAATAAATTGATGATGTTGAATATAGACAATTACATAATAAAAAGTCAAAAATAAATATTTAAATAAAACCAAAATACTTCAGAAAGCAATATTTATAATTACTAATAAACGTCTGAAATTTGTATAAAATTATGTTCTGATGACATTTTCTAGTAGTTTATAATGTTTTTTTTTTAACTGTTCAGTGAACATTAATAAATTTGGTGTATTAATTAATCACATAGTGTTTACTATATGTATATAGAAAAAAATTTGAGTTTCTGGCAACGTTTCTTCAAGGTTTAAATAGGATTTTAAGTGGAATTTGATGAATTCTCCATAAGAAGATGTGTTGAAATGTGCAAATTTCAAATTGCTATAATTTTTAAACGATGGAGTGAATCGAACCCAAACTTTGATAATTGCTTTAATATAGTAAAAACTATGTTTTGTTAACGTTTCAAGAATTTCTGAACATTTTTATGCACCTCCAGAACATCCTTAAAACCACGAGGAATTATTGCAATAAAGCTGCTGTAAATGTAAAATGCGACAAAAATTCCTAGCGCGTTCAATCGAAATTACGAGATCTAAATCTTATTAGAATATTTCTCCTACGGATCTCTCTCTCTCCGTTACACTAGATCGCATTCTAGTTACGAGAATTGCTCGTCGTCGTCAACAACGAACTTATTGACACTCGTTACGGGAGTAAAGCCGGAGTATGTTTGCTGAGACGCCGTCAACGCGTTGACAACTGTTAAGCGTCTGCGGTAGGCAGTACCTGGTTCGATCGCGACCGGCGAACATTCGCGTCGATGATATCGCGTGCCGTTGACATACTTTTCTCGCGCTACTGATATACACACCAACGCGCGCGATCGGACGGTTTCTCTCGTCGGCGACGAGTTTCCTGAGTTTTCGACGCCGATTTCTCGTTAATAAACGTTCGCTGAACGGCTGCCCGATTAACGGAATTTCAGCACGAGGTACGTTATCAAGAGAGTCGCTCGGGAACTGATAATCAAGAAAGCGAAACGCTTGTTTGAGTTTGACTCACAATCAGTACACCGGCAGGAGATCTGCCTCGCGGGTAGAACGTTTCTTCGGGACCGAGACTAAATTCGCAAAGGATCATTCCGTGGAAAGTTTAAGACAATGACGCTTCGCAGAATGAAGGATTCTCCGTGTAACGATTTCTGGCGAAGTTTCAAAGCTGATTTGACATTGATAACTGGAGACTATTATAGACAGTTCGAAAATGTTTGAAAACATCCAACTTTGACTAAGCCTTGAAACTTTCAAGCGTTTTTGACTCGATCCATGTCAACTGCTAAAGTGTCTCACCTCGATTTGCTTCGCATTTCGAATTAATCATAGACAATTAATTATTGGCGGCAATCGATTTCGCTTTATACGTGCAGTAGGTATTTGATTAGAGAGTTTGATGTTATCTACAGAGTACGTGAGACACCAATAGCCAATCGCGATATCTGAAAATGATATTTATTAAACTTGAAAATCTGAAATGGAATCCGTATTAACATAATGCTAAATGCTTCGCATTTTTCGAGGTCGTAATAACACAAATTAAAGGTAGATGCTTTCCGTGAATAAATTATTTTCAATTCGATATTAATTGTGATCCCATTTCGTCGAGATATTCAAACAGCGCCGGAAATAACTTTCACGACAATTGGCACACTCGCATAATTCGTTGATCTGATGAAATTCAATTATCCGCCAAACAGAGCCGTTTATACCTTCAGGGCGGCGGAGGATCGACGCCGGGAACGGAACGCAATTACGAACAATCGCGTTAATGAACAGGCGAAAATTAGAGTAGCGTCGAGTCCGGCGATCGGAGACCGGGACTTGACGGGAGTGACCAAAGGATCGCATCGATCGGTTACGATTCTTGAGAGATCGCACGAGCTTTGAAATTCGTGCGGTGCCCCGCGGGAATGCGGATCTATTTGGATCGCTAATTTCGCCAGTTAATTTTAGGGGGACTAACCATAGTAATGGAGTTTGCGGTGCCGGGCCGAGCTCCTCATCCGTTATCGATAACGTCGATGGCTCTGCCGAACTCCTCCTGTACCGGACCTCGTGTACCGAGCACATTTCAAATTCCTACCGAAAGTTCACCCCACTGTTCGAATTCCTATACTCCTCTTCCGAACAATCGTCTACTTGCGACCCGGTGAACAGCTCCGGGACCCGTTCTGCCTAACAACACTGCTCTTTATTTATGGACTAGCAACATTAAAGAGCACGGGACCGCCACGTGGGCATCTGTGTGGTAGTAGGGTAGCAATGTGTAGGTCGCGTACATGTGCGAGCTGATTTTTCATTGCCATATAGGGTAAATGTGCTAATTACTGCGAATTTTTATGCAAGGTAACTTTCAACACGAAAATCAGCTATTTGAATACAAGATTCGAGTTAAATTATTTTTTGAACAAGTTTTATTATGTTATAAATGTGTAAAAAAAACAATTATATCTCAAGAAGACGTATACGTTAAATTAAATAAATCATTTTTATAAGGTGATGAAATACAGGTATTACTGCGAGTATGAGGCAATTTCTGCGAATCAAATACTGCGGGAACCCTAATTACTGCGAGCCAAATACTAAGGATATCGAAATAATTTCATCACTTTTTATTAAATATTTTTTAATAAAATATTATACGAAATACATAAGTGTTATTTAAATTTTTTTTGTTCTTTTTTATTGCACTTCTTGAACACTTTAATCCACTCTCAACAACAATCAAATATGCTTTCGAGCCGACTAAACCTACTCTACAAGGTTGTGCTTTACAGTTCGTGTGTTCACAGTAATAGGCATTCGTGAAATATACTGTGAGGAATATACTGCGGTCGTTAATATATTAAAGATGATATTACATTAACATACTTTCGTATTTTTCTAACTAAATAATGCATATTTTGATTGTTTGTAACATTAAAACGTACTATGTATTAATATTATTGAAAACAAATGCAATTTTAAAAGAGGTGTTTGACAGACGTCAACCAAAATTATTGCAAAATTCATATTCTCGTGAACTACTCGACTTTGAAGTGTTTTAAAATAATTACAAATTTCATTATTGCTATTTATTTTGTTTAAATTATTATTATCAAATAACAAAATAATTAAAGAACTTCTTTTATTTCGTCTAATACGTTTAAAAAATTCATAATTAATGATTTTAATAGAAATCCGCAGTATTTGAGGCATCTGCAGTAATTGGCACACTTACCCTATACATGAAATGACGACTGATTTGCAAGTGCACTAATAGTGAGCAACCTTAAAGCTTGTCATTAGCTTGTATTTATGGGCAAATAAGCATTCTAGTATAGTTAAGAAATAATTTTATGATTGAAGTATCGTAATTGGTCGCTACCAAGCGGCAACATTCAAATCGATAGATCGATCGATCAAAAAGTATTTGTTGAATGTAGAGAAATACACAGAAATGTTGATTATTTCGTTGGCTAGCGATAAACCTTGGACAGATAAGAAGCCACTCAGATAAAATTTGAGTGCATTTGTTGCTTCTATGTCGAATAATATCTTACATTAGAATCTTATTATTTGCGGCCATAGTGTCGACTTTGCAGCGCCACGACTTATAAGCGGCCATAAACGACATTCGAAAATACACGCGCTGTATATACATATACATATATATTATATATATACGTACACTTACTTACAATTACGACCGTTTTTCCGCATGGCGTTGAAATCAACGTTTGTTTTGGTAAAATTATCCCACTAACGTAAATAATAGTGTTTCTCGTGAATGTGAAAAGTTCCGGACGCACGATTCTCTGTAACATGCTGTAACATACTTCATCCCTATAAATAATTCAGATCGAATAGAATTTCAGGAAGGGTGATTCCAAATATCATTATTAACGAATTGCTATAACTCTGGGGTCCAATTTCAATAGCGGCGAAAAAGAAAAAAGTCAATTTGCATGCCACCGTTTGACCTGATTCTTATCAGGCCGCCTGCTCTCATACTTTACGAATTAATTAGAGCGCTATTCCGGAATCGGATCGGTGCAGGCGCCCAGGCGCGGATTAATTAATTTAACGTTAATTTAACGTTTAGTTTAATCCGGTAATTTACGCGTGTTCGTGCGATGCGAAATCTAATTTAATATTAACAACACTGCGCGAGAGCGAGAGAGCGTAGGGAGGGTGGGGGGTACAATTAATTGCCTCGGAAATGCGCGCCGCTGTTAACGTATAATCGAAGTGGTCGCCGAGCCTCCGACCTGTCCGTGTATTGTTCGATTTTACCTGTAATTACCGAACTCCGATGCCCCGAGCACGCACGATCGGGACAATGTTAATAACGTCGAGTAGTAGACAGTTAGTTTGTTAACTTAACCCTCTCTGCCCACGCACGTATTTTATTATCCTTTTTGTAGTATTCATTGATGAAACCTACCAGGGAGACATCCCTCGTGGAAATATGCACGTCATAATTGGGCAGAAAATGTTGAAAAATGGCCATATATTACAAATTATGTAAAAAATTCTCAAATTTTGTAATAATATCATAATTTTTTATAAATGTTCCAAAAGACGGTCAGAAAAGAACAGATTATGACAAGAATTGGCGAAATCTAATATAATATGTTGAATTCTGACATAATTTAACATGTTAAAATTTCACAAATTTTTGATGATATATATTCGTGAAGAAATTATGTCAGAATTCAACATATTATATTAGATTTCGTCAATTCTTGTNGGTTAGTTTGTTAACTTAACCCTCTCTGCCCACGCACGTGTTTTATTATCCTTTTTGTAGTATTCATTGATGAAACCTACCAGGGAGACATCCCTCGTGGAAATATGCACGTCATAATTGGGCAGAAAATGTTGAAAAATGGCCATATATTACAAATTATGTAAAAAATTCTCAAATTTTGTAATAATATCATAATTTTTTATAAATGTTCCAAAAGACGGTCAGAAAAGAACAGATTATGACAAGAATTGGCGAAATCTAATATAATATGTTGAATTCTGACATAATTTAACATGTTAAAATTTCACAAATTTTTGATGATATATATTCGTGAAGAAATTATGTCAGAATTCAACATATTATATTAGATTTCGTCAATTCTTGTTATAATCGATTTTTACATTGTCCAAATAACTTCTTCATAAATGTTACATACTACTAGTAGATGTTAAATAAATGCAATGATCTCGAGGTGTATAGTCACTTGTGATTCTCACTGTATATAAAAATTAAATGTTGTAACTCCTTCAAGCAGTATTATTTAAAACATTTTCATACATTTTTTAAAACACCGACGTACTTTAGGTAGACAGATTTCACTGTATAGATAGGTATTATCTTCAATTCTTACACAGTAGAGTGTACCTAAGTAGCTTAACGAGAATCGATTTTTAGTCAGGCTTAATTTCTTTGATGGATATTGGCTTTCTGGAAAATTGGTTGGGGAAACTGTTTCCTATTTTATTCGATACGCTCGCTGCAATTTATCTTTAGATATTCCATCAATCGTAAAACTGTTATTTCTTTTGCGTTTGCGCTTTAGATTAATTTTACGAACTTTTTCGTAATGTCTAGATATATAATCGTAATACAAATTGTCATTCCGCCAAAGTATCGAGGACTGGCGAATCGATTCTCTTCCGTTTCGTCTGGGAATTAGGAACTGTCGGGCCCGTTAAAATTTGTTTAATAATAAATTTTCATACATCGTGGTTTCCCCATGTTTTGTCATTCGCTCGGACCACCGTGCAATTAAACTTGTCATCGCCACTCGATCGCTCGACGTCGCGTCGCGTCTGAAAATTTTTTGATTAAAAAAAGTTTGAGGTCGCGTTTTGTTCGGGCCGGTTCTCCCTCCGCCTCTCGACGTACCTGTGCTCGCAAAATGTTTCGTTTAACCCTTTAATAACATCTCCAAATATTTGTCCAATCCTGAGCTTCAAACTCTGTTCGCAACATTCCTTTCTCGTTTCTGTTTTTTTAAATTATCCGCCTCATTTTTTTTCTCCCTCGGCCACCTTTTTTGCCTCGCTTTTCGAAGCGCGTCGACGACCTCCGCCGTTCGCTAAACATTGCCCGCTCGCTCGAAACGAGAGGAAAATTTATCCGTGATTTACAACGGCGACGCGACGACGTCCCAGTCCTAACGTAACCGCGCGCGTTTACATAGCGTCGCGCAACCACGTAACATTTACAGTGACTCCCATTAATATCCGGACACACTTCAAAACGGAATAAGTTCTTTAATATGGAGCCAACTAACTTAATTTTTTGTGGGCTTTTAAAAGGCTTAGTTTACTATGTAATATGTAACAAACAATTAAAATAAATTACTATTCGTCAAAATCTCGAAGAAAAAAGAAAAAGTCATGATGTTAAACTTTTTTGTTAGACGCTCTAAATAGTAAGAATTTGAAACATCCCGTTTGTACATCTAACAGTGTTATATGAATGTATAAAGTTTTATAAAAATCCATGAAACCATCAAAAAGTTAGACATATCGAAACATGTAAAAATTCTTCAATTTATCCCAGTTGTAGATTTTCAAGTCGTGGAGAACTGCGATTTTTTCAATTTCTAATCGCTTCTAGCGCATAACAATATTGATCGACTTTTATGAAACTTTGTATATGCATATAACTTACTTAGATCTGCAAACGAGACAATTCCAATTTTTATTCCAGACCCTAATAGAAAAATTAAAAACCATGTCCTTTACTATTTTTCTCGCGATTTCAATGAATACCAAGATTTTTTAATTTTTTGTTACACATTCTATAGTAAATTAAGCTCTCTAAAATTGCACAGAAGATAAAGTTCTTTGATCCAATACTAAAAATCTTATACCGTTTCAAAATGTGTCCGAATATTAATGGAAGTCACTGTACGTGTACGTAGTATATGCACCGCATGCGGGCTTGTGTCCCGCGCTTCAGATTATAGATCACTGACCTTTCGAAGAAGCAGGTAGAGAAAGTTGAGAAATCGCGTTATTGTTGGCAGCTCGCTGCGTAAAGAACTCTCACGTCTCATATGAATGAGGTAATTATTTCCTAGAGAAAATGAGGTGTCTCATCAACATTCGCTTAGTCACGTTTGTGAACGTCTTCTCTTTGGTAAACAGGGCACAACGGTGTCAAGGCGTTCCATTAACAAGTTCACAGTTCTTTCTGTGAAAACTGTAACTTCAGCTTTACTTCAGATTTCATAGCGTTCTCATTCTGTCAATTTGATTTAACTCAATTTCGAATGTAGGATATTGATTAATTAATTAATATAGTATTGCTGAAAATTTCGACAGGAATATATGTCATGAAACAGGGGTATGTATATTATTTAATGTTCTTTGAAACCGATCGTCAACCGTTGACGTAATGTCATTATTATAAATTTAATTATTACTACAGTGACATATTCATTATTATATTAGCTGCCTATTCGCCAAAAATAGTAATAAGGTCTCATAACTTTTAACTCTGTTTTTAAACTCCTTGAAATCGATCAGTGTTTGTTTTTCTGCATCATGAAAATTGTTAACTTTTGCAGTGTTTCCTGTCCACAGTGCCAATACAATATTGACTGCAATGCAGGATAGTGAAGTTAATCGACGATAAAATAAATTATGATAAAACAATTTTCTAATATTCATAAATTATAATTTTCACGTCATGGTAACACCCGTAATGCGTTGCATCAAGGCATAATCGNTAATATTGACTGCAATGCAGGATAGTGAAGTTAATCGACGATAAAATAAATTATGATAAAACAATTTTCTAATATTCATAAATTATGATTTTCACGTCATGGTAACACCCGTAATGCGTTGCATCAAGGCATAATCGAATTTTCACTTTATGGTCTGAAATGTTCTCCCGCGGGTATGAAAATATTACATTATCGCAAAATTATCTGAATATTTTAATCGATTTTTTCATCCGCTTCTGCCAAATTTCATTAAATAGTTTATGGCGGCGAAGTTTCGTGGCATATTTTATAAGCGAAACCCATCGATCATCGCTGAAGTAAATTACGTGCATGGTGTTCCGCGTTTCCAATCGTTGTCGGCTTTATGTTTCAATTATAGCCATGTGGGTACACTTGTTTATTTCGTTTCAACGTTCGTTTTATATACATAACGGCGGCCGTACTCGATTCATATTAATTTGGGCAACCACTTAATTAATGAGACTCTCATGTCTATATGTATTTATTTGAAAATTTTTTCTAAATGTGACTTAAATTATTTGCATTCAATTGTTTTTTTTCTACATATTAGTGTCGTTAGAGTATATTTTTTATTTCATTTTTATGATTATATTTTTATTATATATTTATGACAATATTTCTAATTTTGCTACATTTATATTAAGCTAACGGTCGAATTAAGAGTTTGATGAGAGAATCATTTATTACAAACCGGAGAAAATTGAAACTTACATCTGTGTTTAAAAGTAAACGTTAACGCAAAATAGAACTCCCTCGTTGAAAACGTCCCAGGGCTCGATTTATGGGACCGATTCCATAATTATGAGCTGTCTGTCTCTTTACGGTTAGGATTGACGTCGATGAAAACGGAAGCGCGACAGCCAACGCAGGAAATGAAAAAAAGAAGAGTTTCGCTGAAACGGAACGAAAGGGTGGTGAGGATTTTCGTCGGTGAAAAGGCCGCGGCGATGCGGCAAGCACTTGATGTTCCCGGCAGAGGCGCGCGAGTTTTTCTTTGACTCCTTTGACTGGTATTCCCTATAGAATATTGCTTATCGACGAAAGGGACACCCGTCGTATCTGGCACATGAAAACCAATGGGAGAGTGGAAAAAAAAAAGTGAAAGAAAATGTGATCGAGCATCTACTACGCATCGCGTAATTATGCAGACCCTCTATGACCGTCTCATTCACATCCCCAGTTGCATTAATTAATTCTCCATAATTTATAGAAGCTTTCAATCTCTTCTCATTTTACACAACTGTAGTTTCCCGGTGCGACGCGAGCACTGTCGAGTTTTCAGAATTACATGTTTGGGAATACAGTGACTTCCATTAATATTCGGACACATTTTGAAACGGTATAAGATTTTTAGTATTGGATCAAAGAACTTTATCTTCTGTGCAATTTTAGAGAGCTTAATTTACTATAGAATGTGTAACAAAAAATTAAAAAATCTTGGTATTCATTGAAATCGCGAGGAAAATAGTAAAGGACATGGTTTTTAATTTTTTGATTAGGGTCTGTAATAAAAATTGGAATTGTCTCGTTTGCAGATCTAAGTAAGTTATATGCATGTACAAAGTTTCATAAAAGTCGATCAATATTGATATAAGCTAGAAGCGATTAGAAATTGAAAAAATCGCAGTTCTCCACGACTTGAAAATCTACGACTGGGATAAATTGAAGAATTTTTACATGTTTCGATATGTCTAACTCTTTGATGGTTTCATGGATTTTTATAAAACTTTATACATTCATATAACACTTTTACATCTACAAACGGGATATTTGAAATTTTTGCTAGAGCTTCTAACAAAAAAGTTAAACATCATGATCTTTTCTTTTTTCTTCGAGATTTTGACGAATAGTAATTTATTTTAATTGTTTGTTACACATAGTAAACTAAGCCTTTTAAAAGCCCACAAAAAATTAAGTTAGTTGGCTCCATATTAAAGAACTTATTCCGTTTTGAAATGTCTCCGGATATTAATGGGAGTCACTGTATATGTATGAAAATAAGAGTGATTGTCAAGAAAGAGCTCAAATAGATAAATTAAAAGATCGATAATAAACTTTAATTGTCGTTTCTGTGTTTCAGGTGAGATTGTAAATATGTAATTAACGTCTACAGCAAAATGTAAATAGTAAAATAAAGTACTATCTTTGTTTCAGAGAAACTTATTTAGTTTGTTATTGTTTACAAAAACATAAATTTCTTGACCAACTTAATTATCTTATATATATATTTGTATTACGTACGATGAACTTGAGCTAAAAGAAAGGTAAATAATAGAAGTGAAATTTTGTTTCCAACTGATCCGAATACACAGGGAGATATTGTACATCGATACTTGATTTTAGATGAGACGGATGTGTCTCACGTGTGAAATTGGTAGTTTGAAAGAACCTTATGGTGAAGGAGGGCAACTACACTCTCTCGACGATATATTTGTTTTATGATCTCGCAAACTTTAACTGTCGAATCATCGTTCGTAAAAGTTTCGCGCTTTGGGTACAATTTCTTCGAAACTTTGAAGCTCGCAGGCATATCAGAGGTCATATTTTTAGAGATACTATACCGTTTAAGTTTTATAGTCCTGCAAATATTACGAAAACAAAATCGACTAAACGTATGGGAACACCTGCCGTTATCTCGCTTGAATAATAATTCTATGATCATGAATAATTTATGCCGGACAATCTTATTGATGAATTTTTTTGTATGAACTTCGAACTTTGACCGTAGACTCGTTCGACTAGCGTAGGTAAATTCAATGCTGAAAGTGCTGCATCCATGAACGTGGCACAGAAGTTCTTTTCACATCGCGTCGCATCTTCCGACGCGAAACAGGTTTCGAAGAGGTGAAAGTTGACCTCCGAGTAACTTTCTACGCACGCCGCGGATGCAGTTTCGAGAGATCGTATCACGCCCGGAGCGTGAAGGGAACTTCATCATTTTTCTTTAAAATCGAACAATCGTCCTGATTTCCATCACAATTCCACGATTTCCGTCCATGGAAGCTTGTAAACGAAACGTCGTATTCTGTATAATGTCATCAAAATAATTTTCAGAGAAAATTTGCATTTTGGGTGCATATTAAAAATAGAAGAAATTTTATTAAATTCCTCGTACGTTATGATGAAGTGTTGCAAAATTTCAGTATAGAGCATAATGATCGTGTGAATATTCGACCTTTCAAGACGTCCTCTATTTCGGTGGACCGTTACTTGTACCTGCCTTCCTGCTTCGAAATAATACGTTCTAAATATTTTTATCTTAACGTAGCCACGTACACGGTATTCGAAACTTTCTAATTCCATGCATAAAAGTGTTACTTTCGGGAAGGTTGAAACGAAATCTTGCTTCGTCACAAGATTAATTAATATTATTTATGGCATTAGCTCGTAGCTTGTGAAAAACTAAGAAATAGCATTCATGACTGCAAAATATTCCTTCACGATCATTAATTTCCAATTTACATAAAATACGCAGTCACTTAACATTTTAATTTATTTAAAATTTGTATTTGAAAACCACTTGCGGCATTCTACTCTCTTCGTCTCTATTCATCCGTAAATCGTCCAAAGCATTCTCGATGTGAAGGTTTGCGTGGTAAAGATAACACAACGGAAACTATCAAAGAGCGCAATCACGCAGAAAATGATTTCACAATGTTTGGCTGTACAAAGTACAAAGACCTCGCTAGATTGGTGATACGAATAAAATGTTCCAGAGGAACGTTACACGCCAGAAATGCGTCGCTGTGAAATTATTGGAAGACTTCATAGAGAATCGGTAATTCGGAGCTAATACTCTTCATCAGCGAAGCCGATTGAAATTTCTCACTCCTTCGTAATGTACACATGTTTAAATTTCACTGGCTTACTGATATTGACGTATCAATTTATCAACGTTGGGCTACAATGAAATTCGATTTTATGGGACGTTTTTATGTTACTTATTCTACTATTTACGTTTTCAAGTTAAACAATTTTATTTTTCAGTTTTAACAAAGCATATCTTGGAATTACTCTGAATAATCGACATTTTACTATTATATAATTTTATTTTACTATATATACTGTAATTTTATTTTATATACATATTACATATTATTTACATATATTATATACATACAATACATACTGTGTATTCATTTGGGAAATAATAAATGCAACTCTTTCATTTTCAATGTGTCGATTAAACAGATACGACCTCGAATAAATTCATTAATCATTCCTCTGGTCAGATAAAAAATCGTATATTCATACATATACGTACATATTTATATATATACATATACGTACATATTTATATACATATATGTGCAATGTACGGGTTTGCTGGCTACAGAGTCAAATTATAAGGTTCGCCGAACGTGACTTATTTTCTCGTGGATTTTTCACGGAAAATATAGCGAGAAGAATTGTTGACATCGGAAGGATCTATCTAGGAAGCCACCCTGTTGTCTGCCAAGACGTGACCATATTTGCAAGCGTATATTCCCGGAACATTCACACAGGTTTCTACGAGTCTCCCGCCGATCAGTACACCACTTTTTATACTTCTTACCAATTCCTTTCTCAATTTTTTATTCGCTTAGACAGAAACTAATTTTTAAGAACTGTATGAAAATTTCTAAAAATATGCAGGTAGTAGCTTTTGCAAATTCATATTAAAGTTTTCGTTAATGAATAATTTTTCAGTCTTTACTCATTGAACTACATTTACTATTACATTTACTATTTTTACTTTTTACTCATTGAATTTTCTTGTTCTTTTATTGACAAATTTACCTAATCCAATTAATTTTACGTATTAAAACAATTTTACTTATTTTTTGTGCTAGAATCATGTACATAGATATATTTTAAAGGGATGACATTTTTTATATGAATGTAATATATCCGCATCTATTGCGATTGACATTCGCCAAAATTATTATTGCACGTTTAGTTTAGTTGTTTTTAGTGTACTATTTATGAGATTGTAGTTATGAATTGCTGTCCAAAGGGAAAAGCTCATTACGCGGGTCCGCATATCCGCCAGTGGAAAGAATTCGAGAAAAAATTTTAATTTCGACGCTGGAATCGTTTGTTTCGCCAGGGCAATATGCGAGGTTTTCAAACAGTGCTCTACCGTACTGATTAGTCCGTCTGTAGGAATATGAAAAACATGTAATATCGAAAGTTATTATACCATATTTTTCGTTGCCGATTCGGAGTATGAATAATTCACGCGTCGATTATCGCGAACGATATTCCTATTATCAAATGGATTGCGAATTAATAATTGATATCTCGATTCCATGTAACCCACCGAGGCCTACTAATATTTCAGATCATAATCAGTGGATGCATAATANAGGTCATATTTTTAGAGATACTATACCGTTTAAGTTTTATAGTCCTGCAAATATTACGAAAACAAAATCGACTAAACGTATGGGAACACCTGCCGTTATCTCGCTTGAATAATAATTCTATGATCATGAATAATTTATGCCGGACAATCTTATTGATGAATTTTTTTGTATGAACTTCGAACTTTGACCGTAGACTCGTTCGACTAGCGTAGGTAAATTCAATGCTGAAAGTGCTGCATCCATGAACGTGGCACAGAAGTTCTTTTCACATCGCGTCGCATCTTCCGACGCGAAACAGGTTTCGAAGAGGTGAAAGTTGACCTCCGAGTAACTTTCTACGCACGCCGCGGATGCAGTTTCGAGAGATCGTATCACGCCCGGAGCGTGAAGGGAACTTCATCATTTTTCTTTAAAATCGAACAATCGTCCTGATTTCCATCACAATTCCACGATTTCCGTCCATGGAAGCTTGTAAACGAAACGTCGTATTCTGTATAATGTCATCAAAATAATTTTCAGAGAAAATTTGCATTTTGGGTGCATATTAAAAATAGAAGAAATTTTATTAAATTCCTCGTACGTTATGATGAAGTGTTGCAAAATTTCAGTATAGAGCATAATGATCGTGTGAATATTCGACCTTTCAAGACGTCCTCTATTTCGGTGGACCGTTACTTGTACCTGCCTTCCTGCTTCGAAATAATACGTTCTAAATATTTTTATCTTAACGTAGCCACGTACACGGTATTCGAAACTTTCTAATTCCATGCATAAAAGTGTTACTTTCGGGAAGGTTGAAACGAAATCTTGCTTCGTCACAAGATTAATTAATATTATTTATGGCATTAGCTCGTAGCTTGTGAAAAACTAAGAAATAGCATTCATGACTGCAAAATATTCCTTCACGATCATTAATTTCCAATTTACATAAAATACGCAGTCACTTAACATTTTAATTTATTTAAAATTTGTATTTGAAAACCACTTGCGGCATTCTACTCTCTTCGTCTCTATTCATCCGTAAATCGTCCAAAGCATTCTCGATGTGAAGGTTTGCGTGGTAAAGATAACACAACGGAAACTATCAAAGAGCGCAATCACGCAGAAAATGATTTCACAATGTTTGGCTGTACAAAGTACAAAGACCTCGCTAGATTGGTGATACGAATAAAATGTTCCAGAGGAACGTTACACGCCAGAAATGCGTCGCTGTGAAATTATTGGAAGACTTCATAGAGAATCGGTAATTCGGAGCTAATACTCTTCATCAGCGAAGCCGATTGAAATTTCTCACTCCTTCGTAATGTACACATGTTTAAATTTCACTGGCTTACTGATATTGACGTATCAATTTATCAACGTTGGGCTACAATGAAATTCGATTTTATGGGACGTTTTTATGTTACTTATTCTACTATTTACGTTTTCAAGTTAAACAATTTTATTTTTCAGTTTTAACAAAGCATATCTTGGAATTAGTCTGAATAATCGACATTTTACTATTATATAATTTTATTTTATTGTACATATATACTGTAATTTTATTTTATATACATATTACATATTATTTACATATATTATATACATACAATACATACTGTATATTCATTTGGGAAATAATAAATGCAACTCTTTCATTTTCAATGTGTCGATTAAACAGATACGACCCCGAATAAATATTCATTAATCATTCCTCTGGTCAGATAAAAAATCGTATATTCATACATATACGTGCATATTTACATATATACATATACGTACATATTTATATACATATATGTGCAATGTACGGGTTTGCTGGCTACAGAGTCAAATTATGAGGTTCGCCGAACGTGACTTATTTTCTCGTGGATGTTTCACGGAAAATATAGCGAGAAGAATTGTTGACATCGGAAGGATCTATCTAGGAAGCCACCCTGTTGTCTGCCAAGACGTGACCATATTTGCAAGCGTATATTCCCGGAACATTCACACAGGTTTCTACGAGTCTCCCGCCGATCAGTACACCACTTTTTATACTTCTTACCAATTCCTTTCTCAATTTTTTATTCGCTTAGACAGAAACTAATTTTTAAGAACTGTATGAAAATTTCTAAAAATATGCAGGTAGTAGCTTTTGCAAATTCATATTAAAGTTTTCGTTAATGAATAATTTTTCAGTCTTTACTCATTGAACTACATTTACTATTACATTTACTATTTTTACTTTTTACTCATTGAATTTTCTTGTTCTTTTATTGACAAATTTACCTAATCCAATTAATTTTACGTATTAAAACAATTTTACTTATTTTTTGTGCTAGAATCATGTACATAGATATATTTTAAAGGGATGACATTTTTTATATGAATGTAATATATCCGCATCTATTGCGATTGACATTCGCCAAAATTATTATTGCACGTTTAGTTTAGTTGTTTTTAGTGTACTATTTATGAGATTGTAGTTATGAATTGCTGTCCAAAGGGAAAAGCTCATTACGCGGGTCCGCATATCCGCCAGTGGAAAGAATTCGAGAAAAAATTTTAATTTCGACGCTGGAATCGTTTGTTTCGCCAGGGCAATATGCGAGGTTTTCAAACAGTGCTCTACCGTACTGATTAGTCCGTCTGTAGGAATATGAAAAACATGTAATATCGAAAGTTATTATACCATATTTTTCGTTGCCGATTCGGAGTATGAATAATTCACGCGTCGATTATCGCGAACGATATTCCTATTATCAAATGGATTGCGAATTAATAATTGATATCTCGATTCCATGTAACCCACCGAGGCCTACTAATATTTCAGATCATAATCAGTGGATGCATAATA
>SMSR01015614.1:0-28894 GCA_019453355.1 Ceratina japonica | reverse complement strand
AGGACGAGGCTCCGAGGAAATCGAGATTTATATTCCGGCCGCACAGCCGACCGCTCGGTCCACCGCATCGCAGGTTCGCAGGGAGAAAAAAGAGAAATTCTTTTTCGTCGCTCGCGCCACTATCTTCCGCTCCGCGCTCCCTGTCCGTCCGTCTATTTTCTTTCCATTGGAAAAAATTAAGAGTTATAGCGAGTTTCCGTGTGCGGGCGAACACGCGAGAACCGAAAGAAGAGAGATAGAGCACGCATGAATTAGTAAAGGAAAAAGTTTCTCGTTGCTATATCCAGTAATTAACAATGAGCTCGTTCCGTTGTCTAACGGTAATATATCAGAAAATTAGAATATTATATACTTTCGAGAAATCATCTCTGCATTGATTTGAGAAACGTAAAAAAAAATACATACAGAAGATAAAAAGAGTTTCGTAGAGAATACTTGTGTCTATGTACAAAAGTATTCCATATACCATACATAGAAGGTAGAAATAGTTTTTAACGTAATATATAGTGAATTGAACCTTACGTAATGGTGTCAGGCCATGTGATATTCTCTCCAGCAAGAAAATCATCTTTCCGTTTCCATTAAAAGCTCATCTCGGTGGGTAAACTCTCAAAAGTGTTGAACTCCGTTCGAGCGCAAGATAAGGAAATTATTTTCGGTCGATGCAGATTGCCCCCGAATACGGTAACTGGAAACGCGAAGACGGATGCAAAGGGCCCATGTAGCTCGGTCAATAAACTAAATTAAAATAGCTCCGGAAATTACACATCCGTGGATGCCTGACGATGAAACTGGCTTTCCCCATCGCGGGACAACTCCAGTTTCATAAGCCAACAAATTCCTGCTCGCTTATTTGATGAACAAATCCGTTTGAGCATCAAGCTTTTGCACAATAGTCGAGGAATATTGTCCTCAAAACAATAGGAGAGAAAAAATCCACGGGGGGTAATTATATGCCTATGAAAGGTAAATTTTTTTTAATAAAAAAATAAAGTTTGCGAACCCTACGATTCAAACTACGTTTAAAACTTTTATTCTTTCGCAAGGAATATTTTCCAATTTGTTTCATTGCAAAATAACAATTGAAATCTGAGATATATTTAAAAAATTCATTTTCAAGGTAAACTTTGAGAGTGGTTTACAGTCTTTAACTATGAAATTGTGCAGATAAGAAACAATATGTATCTCTTATTTCTTGATGTTCTACAACATAGTAAAAATTCATTGAAATCGGAGCGTTCGACCTCAGTTAGTTCCCTTGTAAGTGTCAAACTTTAAAAAAAATGAGTTTATCAACTATTTGACACCACATTATTTTAAACTAAATTAATTCAATNCACAATAGTCGAGGAATATTGTCCTCAAAACAATAGGAGAGAAAAAATCCACGGGGGGTAATTATATGCCTAAGAAAGGTAAATTTTTTTTAATAAAAAAATAAAGTTTGCGAACCCTACGATTCAAACTACGTTTGAAACTTTTATTCTTTCGCAAGGAATATTTTCCAATTTGTTTCATTGCAAAATAACAATTGAAATCTGAGATATATTTAAAAAATTCATTTTCAAGGTAAACTTTGAGAGTGGTTTACAGTCTTTAACTATGAAATTGTGCAGATAAGAAACAATATGTATCTCTTATTTCTTGATGTTCTACAACATAGTAAAAATTCATTGAAATCGGAGCGTTCGACCTCAGTTAGTTCCCTTGTAAGTGTCAAACTTTAAAAAAAATGAGTTTATCAACTATTTGACACCACATTATTTTAAACTAAATTAATTCAATGTAATTTTCATGATATTGTCAAAAATGAACCATTAGATAGTGGTCGTTATTTCAACATTATATGAAATTTATTTAGTGGAATTCACGTAATCCAGGCATAGCCAAAGGTGCCGCGCGAGCAACACGACCTTCAGCGGGAGCTTAGGTGGAGATGTGTTAAGCAGTGTGAGAGCATTACGGACCCCTAAGTTACAGTAACTATTGCACGAGATGGGGAGAGCTGTTAGAATAGGGAGAAATGAGTTGGCCATGTTTGATGTAATCCATTAACACGTTCCATGCCAAGCCATTTTTATCCGATTTATCCATTCGGCCACTTGATATTTATTAGCCCATTTAATAAAAAGTAGCTGCGTGTACCATTCATGATACACGTGGCCTGAAGATCAAGTTTGACTTGTACCAGAAATGGTACACGTGGTACCGAACCTGTTAAGGGATTTAGATTACTTTCATAATTATGGGCACATATATTCAGGATGTTGTGGAGGTACAATCGATGACAAAAGTACATAAAATACGAAATCGTCAATATATTGGCAATGAAAGCTATTTATGATGTATATTTTGTATTCAAAATATAGATTAATTCCGAAAGCTTTTGTTTAATTAGTGAATTGTTTCTCATACTGGCTTTTTAATCAAGTTTCCTTAATATTACAAAAGATTCTAAGTGACTTTTGTGAATGACTGTACACTCTGATTTCAACTTGAAGAAAATTAATTGGTGATCTTGAATATAGACAATTACATAATAAAAAGTCAAAAATAAATATTTGAATAAAACAAAAATACTTCAGAAAGCAATATTTCTAATTACTAATAAACATCTCAAATTTGTATAAATGAATTATAGTTTATATGAAGTAGAATTATATGAATGGAATTTAATGAATTGTCCATAAGAAAACGTATTAAAATGTGCAAACTTCAATTTGCTATAATTTTTAAACGATGAAGTGAATCGAACCCAAACTTTGATAATTGCTTGAATATAGTAAAAACTATGTTTTGTTAACGTTTCAAGAATTTCTGAACGTTTTTATATACCTCCAGAATATCCTTAAGTGACTCAGATCACTTTTATAATTATGGGCACATATATTCATTTCATTTCCTATATTGTCCGTTGAACTGATCAATTTTCGATTAATTATTATACTTGCTCGTGAAAGTACAGTATAGAATAGATTTAAAATATATAATTAACAATTATTTTAGTGATCTCCGAATATGGCCAAATCCGAAAATTCCGAACGGTGGCCACTACCCAAAGATTACTATATCCGAAACATGCCACTGATAAATAATTAATCACTTTCCCTTATCAAATTTTCAGTTGGACAACGATGAACTAGTTAAATCCTCCGCCAACTGAACGTTGAATTCCTCGCACGACATTAGCAAAATGGTACTGATCTACTATGTGAGTTCACGTATTTTGAACTTGAAAAATATACGAATTTACACTGGCAACCCGCTGTCAACAAATAGAATTTACTTCGACAATATTCGATTGGCTCGAAACTTTTGAGTGACAATTAGTGAGGAATTCTGTCCGTGAACTGCAGTACAGCTGCTCCACTCGTCCGGTTGTAACTCGAACAAGAATTCGTGGTCTCGTTAATTGCTTTCACTAGTCGTCTCTCGTTCGACGTCGAACGACAGTGAGAGCGGGACGAGCGGTGAAAGCTGCGCGTTGGCAAAAGTTCGAAAGCTCCCATAGCCGCACCGATGTCGTTGACTGTTTTCGTGGGAAGTGAGCATGCACGATGATACGACACTTTTCGACACGGGCCGAGAAGCAAGAAAGCGTCGGCGATGAAAAACGAAACGGTCCGTGGAGAAAGTCGATGTTCGATCGCGCGAGANGACTTAGATCACTTTCATAATTATGGGCACGTATATTAATTTCATTTCCTATATTGTCAGTTGAACTGATCAATTTTCGATTAATTATTATACTTGCTCGTGAAAGTACAGTATACAATAGATTTTAAATATATAATCAACAATTATTTTAGTGATCTCCGAATATGGCCAAATCCGAAAATTCCGAACGGTGGCCACTACCCAAAGATTACTATATCCGATACATGCCACTGATAAATAATTAATCACTTTCCCTTATCAAAACTTCAGTTGGACAACGATGAACTAGTTAAATCCTCCGCCAACTGAACGTTGAATTCCTCGCACGACATTAGCAAAATGGTACTGATCTACTATGTGAGTTCACGTATTTTGAACTTGAAAAACAGCAACCCGCTGTCAACAAATAGAATTTACTTCGACAATATTCGATTGGCTCGAAACTTTTGAGTGACAATTAGTGAGGAATTCTGTCCGTGAACTGCAGTACAGCTGCTCCACTCGTCCGGTTGTAACTCGAACAAGAATTCGTGGTCTCGTTAATTGCTTTCACTAGTCGTCTCTCGTTCGACGTCGAACGACAGTGAGAGCGGGACGAGCGGTGAAAGCTGCGCGTTGGCAAAAGTTCGAAAGCTCCCATAGCCGCACCGATGTCGTTGACTGTTTTCGTGGGAAGTGAGCATGCACGATGATACGACACTTTTCGACACGGGCCGAGAAGCAAGAAAGCGTCGGCGATGAAAAACGAAACGGTCCGTGGAGAAAGTCGATGTTCGATCGCGCGAGAAAAGGGTGGAACTCTGCGCGCTCGGATTACAACAAGAATTGGCCGATAACTATTATCGGAAAGAATTTAAGTGGAACGCAGTCGATCGAATTTATATTACTAACAAGAACAGCATATTGCATTTATCTATGGAATTAATCAAATCCCGAAGATATGAAAATTAATATAAATTAAATGCCTCTGCATTTCCAGAACGTCGCCACGATTTCTGCTTATTGATAATATGTCGTCAGGAATTTCGTCAGGAATTTCGTTGCAAGAGATTTTACAGCGCAGAACTTCATGAATATTACATACGTGCGGAATCTAATTCAGATAACTAATTATCGACGAATTCCATACTTCTGAGATATGCAGCAAGTAATCCTGCATTAATTAATTATCAATGAATGAATAAAAAATGAATCGTTAATTTGCAAAATAAGAATAGTAGACATAATAGCGTTATTCAGTCAGAGTCAGAGCAGTGATTGAAGATATTTAAGATGAAACGTCGATGGCGTCTAAAATTGTCGTTATTCACTAGCAGGTTAGATCGCGTGACCCGGATATCGCGCATTTCTATCCGCTTGCATTTAACGTTCCGACTTAAGGAACGAGCGAAGTTCGCTTATTTACGCGCCAATAATCCCGACGTAACTCTGAAGGCAAAGTCCTCTTTGAAGGGCTGAGAGGTTTCGTTGCGCGGCTAATGGGATTCAGGACTGCAAGATTAGTGTAGGCCAAAAGTGTTTTTGCAATTCCACCGAAGGAAACGACCATCGTCTCTACTTTGAAATGCACTTAATTAGGTGGAAGATCGGCTTCTTATCGCGCACCCCAGAAGCTGTTGACCCTCTTTAAGTATCCATAAACTTGCAACGAATGACACCTTAGTGACTCTCGGCAATGTCATAAAAACACTTAAAAACGTGTCTCCGTCGACTATGCAGTTTAACAAGCATGAAGATAAAACGTGAAAATAGGCGAACGAACTACATACGAAATAGTACAGTCGAAAGCATAGTTTAATATTTAATAACATGTACTATAAAATAAATGTCCAAATTCGAATATTGTTAATTTTACAAAATGTATTATAGATATATCAATCGATAAAGCAAATAAAATTATTTTATAAATAAAATTATTTTATTATTAGTTTTTTATTTTATAAATAAAATTATTTTTATTTAATTCACTTATTGTTTGTGTGCCGCCAACGTTTTAAGGAAGTTTACTTGATAATTGAATTAACAATAAGGTTTAGTTAAAATTTTACAGGGACTTTCATCTGCATATAAAAGGATTTGTGTAAAAATTTCAAGGCTCTTCATTCCTTTATAACCGAGACATAACGTTTTTTAAATTTACGAATTTTACACAGAGTCTTATAGGAAAATAAATTTTCGTCAATTATATTGACGAATATCTAAACAATTAACGATACAATTTACTTGAAATTTTGTGTACGATTAAACAAATATTTGAAGAATACATACGTATTTTTAAAATAACCATTCATGACTTCTGACACTCACAATAAAAGTTAATAAAAAAATTGTGCTGTTGCGAAGTAACCTTTGATAAAATGTGTCGACGTCGCACTCATTCGTTCTATGTACTACAGCAAAATGTTTGAAATTAAAATGCGCGTAAATAAATCGAAATTGATGAACTTTAGATTTGTCGTGCGATGGGGAAATGTAATAATTGCATAAGAGATCTATTGAAATATTCCAAATATTTTATATCAAAATCAAACACTACGTTAATGAAATATACAACTATTCGTATATTAACTAGTACAGTCACAGGTAAACTCCCTTCAATTCCTAAAACTGTACCGTGAGAATCACTGACCTAGAAAAGTAATGTGAAGAATTTAGAAATTCAAAGATAGAGACTTCCAGATAAAGAAACTCGTATTTTTCAATTTGTTGTTCAATTCATCGCAATTCAGGATTGACGCGAAATAATATTAACTTTTATGGTGACACCAAGTGCATAAGGTGCGACAGGAAAACGTTTATCGGTGCGTAAGTGATAAACGAACGAACGGCGGCGTAGTTACGATATTTTAACAATGAAAACATGCGATAAACGCGACGTAACGCGGCGCAATCACACTGTAAGTGAAGCTACACAACGAGAGATACCGAACTGAACAGACGCGCGCGCGTATTGTACACCAACGACCGCTTGATCTCAATTCCTGCTTCCTCTTGCAGTTTAGCAGACTGCATTGTTCGTATGTGACAATGGATGAAATTGAAGTTGAAGCGGTGTGCGTTTGTAATTTCATTGTTGGAAGGATTTCGTGGTAAATCGCATCCCCCGCCCACCTCCTCTCTCTCTCTCTCTTTCACTCCTTCAAAAACGATCCAACGCAAACTGCAGGTAGATAATATTAATTTCATAAAAAAAAGAATCGATTTTTAATTATCCCGTTTTTTATCTACTCATAAAAAAGGTGCTGCTAAATAAGTTGTATTTTTCAAGTCGCAGCCAGATTAAATATTAACGAAACAGAGATAAGTAAATTACCCTTAACGAGTTTCTAAATTACCCGTGTAAGGAAGAATAATACGAGACACGTTCATTAACTTCCCTTTCGCCGGAACGACTAATTTTTCCTTGATAACGCGATCAGAATCGCTGCTACGTACGTACATGCAGATTTTTATGAAGCCTGAACCGCGAGCACTTCGGTACGCGGAGGTAATTAAGCAAGCGACGTGTAATTCGACGACTTTTATTTCCTCCTTTCCCGCAGTTAAAGCAAATTCGTTGTGAAATTAAGATGATTGCTGGAACCGTGAAGCGAAAATGGCCGGACAACAGTAGAATTTAAAGGACAACGTTGGACCGTCCGAGATTTAAAGTCTTATAGGAGCTTATAACTGTTAACTCTGCAGCTGCGATTTTAAACTGCAGGGTTTGTTCACCGAACTGAATTGAGAAGAATATTTCGAGAGTTCGTATACGCTTGTCGATATCCTTTTTAAACGTTATGGAAGCTGGCGAATCGGCTCACTAAACGTAAATAACGAAACTACTTACGCTTGCAATAATTCACATGTATTTCTATTATTAATTCACAGATTATTATAATCGATCCTGAGATTAGCCTGCATCGTATTTATCAGGCCAGTCGCGAACAGCCAACGAGCCATTTAGGCGTAGCGTGTATTTCACAATGATACTGCCTTATTAATGAAACCTATTCGTTATCGACCAAGTAGATGTCAGATCGGACCGGTTAAGCGCATAAGCCTATTAACATACGAAACATCCCGAGCAACCTGCGAACGGCTAACCGAATGCACGAATATCTCTATTTCTTCACTGTGTACTAAATTACTCTAATATACTATTAATTATACTACGAATTAGATTGTAAGTATACAACTACCAAAACACATAAACGTATCACTAAGGATGTTCTGGAGGTATATAAAAACGTTCAGAAATTTTTGAAATGTTAACGAAACATAGTTTTTACTATATTAAATAAATTATCAAAGTTTGGGTTCGGTTCACTTTATCGTTTAAAAATTATAACAATTTGAAGTTTGCACATTTTAACACGTTTTAAACGTTTCATTTAAAGATTTATTTTTGACTTTTTATTATGTAATTGTCTATATTCAACATCACCAATTTATTTTCTGCAAGTTGAAATCAGAATTTACATCAATATAATCAGAACTTACATCATTCACCAAAAGTCACTTAGAATCTTTTCTAATATTAAGGAAACTTGATTAAAAAGCCAGTATGAGAAGCAATTCACTAATTAAACAAAAGCTTTCGGAATTAATCTATATTTTTAATACAAAATATACATGATAAATAGCCTTCATTGCCAATATATTGACGAATTTCCAATTTTATGTACTTTTGTCTCCGATTGTACCTCCAGGACATCCTTAAATGTTATATAGTACATGTTATAAATCCAAAAATATAGACAAATCTTCAATTAATCTAATATATAGTATTAATTATAATACGAATTAGATTGTAACTATACAACTACCAAAACACATATACGTATCATTAAATGTTATATAGTACACGTTATAAATCCTAAAATATAGACAAATCTTCACTATGAACTAAATTACTCTACTATACTATTAATTACAATACTAATTAGATTATAACTATACAACTACCAAGACACATATACGTATCATTAAATGTTATATAGTACACATTATAAATCCAAAAATATAGACAAATCTTCACTGTGAACTCGATTACTCTAATATACTACTAATGACAATACTGAGTAGATTATAACTATAAAACTGTCACAACACATATATATATAATTGTAAAACAAGTTTTATAATTATACAGGGTGTTCAAAAAAAAGAGTTGACCTTTGGATCAATATTTACTATAGCTTTTTTACTCAGTACAGTGTGCTCTATACAGGGTGTCCCAGAACTCTTGTAATCCCCGGAAATGACAGATTGGGGGGGTCATCCTGAACAACATTTTCCTCTTGCAAAATGTTGTCCGAGGCGTGGGTGTCGAGTTATTAACGAAAAACCGGGACCAATCAGAGAGCTCGTACAACGGAATGTCAGGCGCGCGGCTAGAGCCTCGCGTGGCATTGCCGCTCCCTTCCATCGCGCCCGCCGCGAGAAATATGTATGACAGAAAAACTGCATGCAAATGCGACAAACAAATTGTTTAAATATCAGTGAAAAGAGAGCAGATAGTCGTCAATTACGTTTACTGAATGAATGCGAAGAAGAAACAGTTTTGCAAATGACGTAAAGACGGATGTACAATTAAAAGATACATACGACTATTTTGAAAATTACGTAAGCACGNTGGGTAGATTAAAATGGCCCACCATGTATATAATTGTAAAACAAGTTTTATAATTATACAGGGTGTTAAAAAAAAAGAGTTGACCTTTGGATCAATATTTACTATAGCTTTTTTACTCAGTACAGTGTGCCCTATATACACCATATAAATATTGAATGTTTTTTTCTGAACACCCTGTATAGACATGATTAAATGTTATATAGTATGTATTACAAATTGAGAAGTACAGAAAAATCTTTTATTACTTTCGCGTCTATAAAATTCGAGAGCACTCATAACAAACCTCATGTTCCCGCGAGAGTAGTAGTTCCGTTTGAAAGCGCGCCATCGTTAACTCGAAAAAGGAATTCGGTGAAACGGCCACACGGGACCGGGATCTCCTCGGATCTAGGTGAACTTAGAAAGTGCCTCATTCTCTTCGGTCAAACTTGCGAATCGTGCTCGCACAACTTTTGCCTAATCAACACTGCGCGGCTCGTTTGTATAGAAGAGGAAATGACGCTTCCTATAAAATTCATCGGGTGTTCAGTAAATAGCAACAGAATTATACAACCGATATACCAGTTGAACCATTGCTGTGGCTGGCTTCGTGGAAATTGTGACGCGACGATATTTCACTTTCGAGATTCGCGGGAATACGTAGATAGGCGAAGATCGTGTCCTTACAATTTTCTATCATATGATTTCTGTCGAGGAGGGAAAGCTGAGTTTCCCTTTCGCGAATCGAATATTCGCTTTCACAATGTCAACGATAAAATTATGTCCTGAGTTTTACAATTATAGTTATTCTTACAAAAAGAAGTGTTCGTCATCTTCGGTCAATACTTGTTTATAAGCAAGCATTCAATATCTTTATTAATGATTCAATTAATATGAAATTTCAGATAATTCTGAACCATCAGTCTTATATAATTAAGCGTTAAAAAGAAATGTACGGATTTATGCAAATTTACATGTTAATAACTTTATTCTCATGCTCCAAAGATTCACCAAACTTTAACTGAATCTTATTCTAAGTAATATGTACTAATACACTAAATTTCAGCTTTTCCTGAACCGTCAATCAATTCTCGATAAGGAAGCAAAACTATGTAAAGCAATGTAATGTAAATTTTACGAATTATCTCATAAACTAATCTTCTTAACTTCTGCCAAAAACCACCTAAGTATTTTAGCCTAATTCGAAGAATATTATTCACTTTTCCCATTAACTGTATATGTTTTATATATATAATACCTTTACTTTTAATGGAATTAATTTGATCAAAAGAAATTCTATAACATTCACATGGTTGACAAAAGTTGGTTGAAATAAATAGAAGAACCTGGTGCCGATTCACCGGGAGGTTTCCCGCCGGAACACGCGAAAACCAAATTGCCACGGTAATTGCGATAATTGCAACGAGCCAGTAGGCGGCGGCGGTGGGCGTTCGTTTCGAGGTAACCGACGTACGACACGCCAACTAATAATTGACCGAAACTTTTTGGTGCACAACTTTTCAGCGGAAACGGCGAAATATTTCGGAGGTGGTCGAGCTCTCGTCGGCGAGATTTTAATGCGCGCGTGTCGTCACCAGGTCGAGCGGTGGCCGGCTGCGAGCGCATTTCCGTTTCTAATTGGCGCCACTAATTGCGACAGATTTAACGCGCGGTCCCCGGATATCCAAAAGCGTAAAGATATACGCAGCTAATTGGTGGCGTAGCTCCTCGCAGGGCGGGAACTAGCCGGCGAGAGGATCGCTCGCCACGCTTCGCCCGTCGACATTAACGAGCTGCCACAGCTCAGATCGTGGATGTTTGAAGCGATTGTTACTGGACACGTGCAGCCGTATATTCTCATCTCTCCGCTCGATGTCTCAGCTTGCGCGAAGTTACTCGTCGAACTCGCGCTGATCGAACGGAAGCCTTTCGCGCGATGGAAGCCCGCGCGCGTCTCATCGCGGTAGCGCTGTTTTTATTGAATTATCGCTGTTACCTGACGACACTTCGTCGTAACGAGACAACGAGATGATAGGCGTCGTGTGTTCTTCGGATCGATATAAAAGTCCTTGTACTTCCCCGAGTCGAAATTTAACTTCTGTTTTAAACCTTCAAAGTCAAGAAGTTCCGGTTTAAATCTTCAAATCCTACATGTAATACTGTTTTCGTTCCCCTAAATCTTACGCAGTTCTAGTAATAAAGATTACCTCTCTCTTTCTCTCTCTCTCTCAAACAAGATTGTTTCTTTTATAAAATATACTGTAAGTATATTTTAGATGCTAATTATCTATCATTGCTTATAGCTAGTTAATACTCGATTCCTGTCAATAATTACTCATCACTATTTTTAAGAAAATGGTTTAGTGATGGTTTAATGAAATTTTAGAATGGAAACAATATTGTTTGATTATTACTACTTGTGTTAATAATAATTACGTAACCACTTAATATTTGATACTTAAGGCTGCTAAATACGTTGACTATAGTTTGATGAGGAATATTAAAGTTATTAGATTTAAACATTTATTTTATTACAGAAGCTTGTGTAGTTATTTTTTTATTTACCAAATTTAATTATCTGCGCGTTAACAGGTTTATTTTTAAGAGTTTCCATCAATTTAAAAAAATTAAGTCGACAATAGTTTCTGACATTTGGTAAATAAAACAGTAATTGTATTAGCTTTTATAATTAAAACAATTTTGAATATTGTTTAATACTTTTTGTTAGTTCTATTATCAAACTATAGTATAAATGCTAGTATTTCCGTAGTAATATGAAAGAGAGGGCTTTTAGGCCCAAATCAGAATCAACAAATTCCGATAAAAATAAGGAGGAAGGAGTAAAATTATATAAATTCCGTTTCAGGCCTCAACTTGTCTAAACCGGAAGTAAGTAGAACCTCGAGGTCATAATAAGACTTTAATGCTTATGAAAAAACCTCTATCATACAATTTCACTTTAGGCCTCCAAAACCTTGTGTAGAACTAAGAGGTTCAAAGCAAAATTACAATTTCGACTAGGGACATACAGTGTTCGCGTTTCAAACTCCAGGAGACACGAGCGCAAAATTTCTGAGCAATTGAATACCTACCTCTGACCGAGTCTTCTATTCTACTTGAATCCTATACATCGGAAAGTTTGAATACCTAAACATCACTCGAAACGTAAAGAGTTGTCTGAAGGGGGCGGCTACCGCCAAGCGCGGACTATAGAATTATTCTCTTTTAAAGAATCTTCATTAGAGAAGGAAGAATTGGACGTGATCGCGGGTCATAAATATTTATGAGACATTAGATCCGCAAGGACACGGACAGATGTATCATACGATACCCACACGGTCGCCGTTCGATCCATTTCATATCGACTACTAATGGGTCTTGATATCGAGACAGCGGACGAGGGATAGCTGGCCCGATAATTAAACCATCGGTCGATCGGTATGTATGGAAACGCAATTTCGATGGCCACTCGATACAGAGGCATGCATTTTGCGGATAGGTAACGACTATTGACTTTTGACGAACTGTACGTTCGTCGACCGCGACGTATTATTGCTTTTTCCTTTGTCCTCGATACTCGCCTGCCCTTCGTCCTGTTACCTGCACAAGAGCTGCTGTAATATTGTTCTGCTCGATTGCAATAACTTTCCGTACGTAACTATAGAAAAAGTAACGCGTTCTCCTCGGTAATCGACTGCGCATCGAAAGGGAAATTATTCCCTCCGCGGGACGCGAACAAACGTTTGTTGTTTACAAATGTTTACTGTTTACAATAAACATCGCCAGCGGATAACGAATAGCGAAGGTAACGGCCGGCCGGGACGGCCGACGGTATTTCAGTTGGATTCTCGCGACACAGAGATGTGCACGTTTCAACGTGTAGATCAAGGCTGGTAATTAAGCCATTGGTCGAACGCAGCATAGGAAACGCAATTCCCATGGCTGCGTCTACGGTGTAAGCGCACGGGTTATATTATCTCTTCGCTTGGTCGATCGATGCCAGGAGAAGAGAACAAAGGACAGGGGCGAGAACGAGGAGGAGGAGGAGAAGGAGGTCAAATAAAGCATGTCGACGAGGATCCCGGAATTGTGCGGTTATCGTTATAGTTTCAGTAGCCGCTGCCACGGGAAATGGAACAACCATAGCCCTCGAGATGCAATGCTCGGTTTCGCGGCTTTCCCTTTCGTTTCGCCTCGTGCCTGTCGACGTGTACACACGCGCGATTCATCTCATGCGCGAATATTACGCCAGATGTGTTATATTTCTTTGAAATATTGCGATGGGAACGGAGATACTTGTTAATGATTTATGACTATTAATACGGAGAGTTATGTCAGATATTGAAAGCTTGTTTAAGGATGTTCTGGAGGTACAATCGGAGACAAAAGTACATTAATAGTACGTTAATTCTTGTACAGCAATTCTTAAATTCTACTTGCGAAAACACAAAATTGTTTATAAATAATTACGATAAATTCGAATCACCTCACGTTATAAAAATAAAAATACCGGAAATAAAACTCGAGAGTAGCTTACTGATGGCGGTTTACTCGTCGTCGATACTGCACTTTATATCCGTGATGATTTTTCCCGTTCCATTGCCATTTGCTTGATAGATACGCTTGCGCATCGCGTGCAACGCGATTTACAGTAATAAAGTTAGTTGACGTCGAACGTTCGTACGAGGGGCGTAAAAATATAGCGCGTACTCGTAAAATTGAAATATGGTTTCCGCTTAGCGCTGCGCCGGAATGTTCATGTGTTCACGGAATTAATAGAAAAGCGCGTCATTAAAGCGGTACGATTAAATCCGAGAACAAGTGATTAAATAAAACACGGGTCGGATTAAATGAAGCCGGCCGCATCGTGGCCGTAGTCAAAAATAAAAATGTTATCATGCGAACCGTTTAATGCTCTCCGCGGCACGAAAATTGCGGTTGTTATCGTTCATTGATACGCTCGCTAAATTGCGAAACGCTTCTACGTTTTTCCATTTACCAAACTGAAACGTTTATCGATTATTCGACGGATTTTTTACATCTTTACGTTTAATAGAATATTTACATGTATATAATGCAGTCTATGATAAATTGTGACGATCGAATTTAAATTATTCTCGATCATCGTAGATCTGTAAGCGATCAATTATCTCGATTCGAATCTTTTTTCGTTTATTCTGCATCTGCAATTTCCACGTTCAATCTGCTGCCTTTAACGGCGCTAATTATTTATCGCAGACGCGAAACTCTTGCACAAACGATGAATCGAGACCGCAGCATGAAAAACCGAGACTCGTGAATAAAGTTTCAATAATTGCTGGCAGAATTATCAATTGCGAATGCATTTTCCCATTAGAAGAACTCTTCTCGAAATACATCGGATCAAATATCCGGCATCAGTTTTGATATCCAGCATATAATCCCTCGAATTCGATTGAACTTTTATAATCTGCAAACGCATGTATCTATGCTTTCTCTCTTCCATCCAACCATTAACACTTTTATCTAATAACTTTTCTTTTAACTCGTCCTTCTACATTTAAGTTATGACATTTCCATGTCCGATCGTTCTTTTCTTCACTCGTTTTGTAATCGTTGGTGTTCGATTAGGCGGGCCTCGAAAAAGTATTCTTTGAGTTGACGTCTTTTACTTTTACATGCGTTGCAACTTCGGAAAATATTTTCTGAAATTCTTCAATGTTTAACCCTTTCGCTACGGGCGGGTTCTCCGCTGTGGTACTTTACGATAATACAGTGACTCCCATTAATATTCGGACACACTTCAAAACGGAATAAGTTCTTTAAAATGGAGCTAACTAACTTAATTTTTTCTGGGCTTTTAAAAGGCTTAGTTTACTATGTAATGTGTAATAAACAATTAAAATAAATGTGGGATTTTATTAGAGATGTAATGAGGGGAAACGCGCAACCGATTAAATTAGAAACTGTATAAGGAGAACTTTAGTGAATATTTCAATACATGAAATAATATCGACTACAAGACTTCGTAAACGACGTTGCTTTATACGACGCAATCGACCGACTGACTCGACTTTTGTTATTTTGGGGAAAGTGACTGTCTGCCTCTAAGCAACGCTAAACATAAAGCAAATTCGTTATACAAGGTATAAAATAATTAGTACAATAAATAATTACTACAACTACAATAAATAATTACTACATAAATTACTATTCGTCAAAATCTCGAAGAAAAAAGAAAAGATCATGATGTTAAACTTTTTTGTTAGAGGCTCTAGCAAAAATTTCAAAAATCCCGTTTGTACATCTAAAAGTGTTATATGAATGTATAAAGTTTTATAAAAATCCATGAAACCATCAAAGAGTTAGACATATCGAAACATGTAACAATTCTTCAATTTATCCCAGTCGTAGATTTTCAAGTCTTGGAGAACTGCGATTTTTTCAATTTCTAATCGCTTCTAGCTTATAGCAATATTGATCGACTTTTATGAAACTTTGTACATGCATATAACTTACTTAGATCTGCAAACGAGACAATTCCAATTTTTATTCCAAACCCTAATAAAAAAGTTAAAAACCATGTTCTTTACTACTTTCCTCGCGATTTTAATGAATACCAAGTTTTTTAAATTTTTTGTTACATTCTATAGTAAATTAAGTTCTCTAAAATTGCACAGAAGATAAAGTTCTTTGATCCAATACTAAAAATCTTATACCGTTTCTAAATGTGTCCGAATATTAATGGAAGTCACTGTACGTATGTTTACATTGAAATTTCAATGTGTCCCACTAAGGGACGCAGACATAAGCCGGAGCTGGCTAAGAATAATTGTTACTAGCTGTACCTCAGTGGCATTTTATGTAGAGCGACTATAGTCGCCCGTAGTACCTCAATATCATCTTATGCAGAGCGACTATAATCGCCCATAGTAGCGGAAGCATTAATTAAAGCTAGAATACGAGTAGATGTGCACGTCAAGACGGCCAGAACTGAACTGACAGTACATACATGACATAAGACATGAAACGTTAGACGAGACAATAGACAGACTCAGAGACGACCTCTGACAGATTGCGATGTCGATGCTAGTTGCAATGTTAGAATAGACTTTTATGCGAGTCTCCTGACGCGAGGCGTGGGTGGAAGTCCGTGAAATCCGTAGAGGCCGCGACGAAATGAAAAAAAATTGTTGCCTGGATCAGGGAAAAATTGGCGCCGTTCGTCGCGCCGCCGTCGGAACCGGATGGGTGATTCGGTCAAGTACAGTTTAGCGAAAGCTAACGAGCAAGGGTGAACGCTCACGTGCTCCAGCGTTTGTTGTGCAGCACTGAGCAGGATCCCCGTTCTGGCACGATCCTTGAATTCGCCGACGGATTTTCTGACGCACTCTTCTATTTTTCGCCGTTAACGCACGCGATATGCAGTCGCCTGAACATAAATCCTCGCCGCCGGGACGAATTTTTATATCCGACCCACGCGCCGTGTTAGGCTATAGTGTTTAACCCGTTAGGTGACGCTAATGCGATTCATCGATTCGGCCCGTGAATGGATGGATTTAACCCAGGAGTCGTGACCCTGCTTAATCGTGCTTGGATCACGGCCTTTCGAAGGCTTCCGAGCAATTTTGATTGATTGGCTAGTTGTTGATCTTCGGATGGTTTAGTTGAAGGCTCGAGTTAATGGTCGTATGGTAGTATGTGTTTACATCGAGATAGGGAACTTGCTATCGTCTGCTATTAGAAAATTTAAGCTTCTTAACGTTGGATTGATACTATACGGCGAACCACCGACTGAAAACCGATCAAAGGAGTGAAGCAGCACTCAAGTATATTGTTGGAACAACAAGGTATCGTATCAAATTCCCAGTTGAATTTCGAGGTGATCGCAAACGTTTCCAAGAGGAATCACGTTTAAAGTATTAACGAAGAAACTGGAGCGAAAATAATTAAAACCGATCGGGCGGGGGCGGAGGCGAGGCCGTCCGACGGAAGGAAGCTCGATATTGAACGAGGGGGAAACGTGTAACCGGTCGGTTCGTCTAAGATCGGTAGTTTACTACGAAAACGAAGAATAGTGATTCGGGTCAGACGTTTTGCTCGGCCTGGGAAGTAGATTGGCTACCGAGGATGTTGCAAATCCGGACCCCGGAAATCGATGAATTAAGTATCAATCTTATTCGAGATAGGAGAATTGGTAGAGATCGGACAGAGGAACAGGCTTAGTTCAGCGACTTGCTGATTCCTTAAATTTCTTCACGGCCAACGAAAGCGATAAAAGGATCACTTCTACGGGCAGCCGATTCTTCTGTACAGATAAATAAATAGTTAATTACCCAATGAGTTCTGTAGGTAACTATTTTAAAGATTGCGAATTTTTTAACAGTGATGAGTAAAAAGTTTAATACATGAAAATATGTATTAATAAAAGTATCTTAATTACTAGTTTCTTCCCCAGGAATTGAAGGGATAAAACGACAAAATAAAATAAAAAACAAATAATTATTTTATTTTCCTGTGGAGAATCGTCTGTCATATTTTGTGACTACTATTATGAATCAAATTAAGCATCATGAATTGCAAAATACGTTACATAAAGCAAATATACTTCATAGATAAAAAGTAACAAAATTCCATTTAGCAAATCCATCCAAAAAACCCATTTCATGAAATTTTTATTGTTTATCGGCTGGTAACTCAAAATAGCTGACAACATATGAATTGTTCCTCAGATTTTTGCATACGAAATGTTTTCTCCAAATATATGAAATCTAGTTCATATAAAATATGTAATTCCAATAATTAAGACTATCAGGTCAGGTAAACTTGTCACAGGTTGTCACACTTCGTTGACCCCATCCGTCCCCCTTAATGTGTTATGTAATTTATGGATGGCCCCTAACTGGGAACATCCATACTTGAAGAAAGTGGTAAAGTCCACGTTCGTAAAATTTCCAATAACAATATTATGTAATTAGTATTGTTTTTAACGGTTAAACAAGATGGCCCGGAAATTCTGGCAGCGATCTCTAATTTGCGAACGGATTATCAAACTTTACGACATTTCGAAACGGCAATTAAGCGTTTCCTCTTCGCGAAATACCCATCGCGGTGTAACCCCAGTCAAGCTGGCGAATTAATGGGCCGGCGGTCAACGGAACACAGGGCGGAAATATTACTTTTACAAACTGAGTTAAGCGGAATAATTAAAGCGGCAGCGTGACAGTGTTTTGATTAGAGCGTTCGTGCATGCTAATATTTAGCGAAGCATGGCGCGGCACCGCGCCTCCGATAAATCCACCGTTCAATCGCTAAAGTAATTCCAGCTGCGATTCAATCGCAACTTTAATTGAAATCAGATCAACGTAGTTGGATAAATTAAACGCTGATTAATGCGTCTATACCGGCTAACACTCGCGGATCACGGAATTCCTATTGCTTAACGCCGCACATGAGCCAGCCAGGTTTATTATATGGACGCTTCAACAACGAAGCGGGAATTTTGCCTGCAAAAAATCTCGCACCGTCGTTTTTTTTATTCGTCGACGCGTTATTCGGAAAATGTAAACCGGGTTGCAGAAGCGCTCGCGCTCTTCCATTTCACTGATCGTTTCCCACTGCAGTGTATATCCGAACTTGTGAGTAGACTAGATGAAGGCGTACATGTAAAATGTTATTGTCTTATTTTTAGGGGAATAAAGAAACTGGGGCAAAGAGTGAACGACTGACTTGGGAAAAGTGACGCGAATCTAAGTAGAAATTATAGATCGAAAAGGCAAATTAAATTAAGGATGTTCTGGGTATAAAAGGAGCAGAAGTACATAAAATTCGAAATTCGTCAATATATTGGAAATGAAGGCTATTTATCATGTATATTTTGTATTAGAAATATAGATTAATTCCGAAAGCTTTTGTTTAATTAGTGAATTCCTTCTCATACTGGCTTTTTAATCAAGTTTCCTTAACCCTTTCGCGCCGAGTGCCGCATATATGCGGCAGTCACTCGACGACCGGTGGGTACGGGCGCCGCATATACGCGGCATCCACGACGCATATTTTCGGCGCGAGTTTCCGTTCAGTGATGGTACTTCGGCGGACGGGGGTGCCGTAGTGAAAGGGTTAATGTTAGAAAAGATTCTAAGTGACTTTTGGTGAATGACTGTACCTTCTGATTTCAACTTGAACAAAATAAATTGATGATGTTGAATATAGACAATTACATAATAAAAAGACAAAAATAAATATTTAAATAAAACAAAAATACTTCAGAAAGCAATATTTATAATTACTAATAAACATCTCAAATTTGTATAAAATTATGTTCTGATGACATTTCCTAGTAGTTTATAATGTTTTTTTTTTAATTGTTCAGTGAACATTAATAAATTTTGTGTATTAATTAATTGCATAGTGTTTACTATATATAGAAAAAAAATTGAAGTTTCTGGCAACGTTTTTGCAAGGTATAAATAGGATTTGAAGTGGAATTTAATGAATTGTCCATAAGAAGATGTGTTAAAATGTCCAAACTTCAAATTGCTATAATTTTTAAACGATGAAGTGAATCAAACCCAAACGTTAATAGTAAAAACTATGTGTTGTTAACGTTTCAAGAATTTCTAAACGCTCCAGAACATCCTTAAAGAGATAAATTCAACTTGATTCCCAGATTGAAGAACACTCTTTCTTTATTTTACGATCAGAATTTCTTAGCAGCTAGAAAGGGGAAGCCAGAACTCATTAATGGACTGAATAACATTTCTTATTCATCAGATTGTCGTCACCTCGCAGGAGAAAACGAACTAACGGGTTTAATACCGTGGGATTAAACGCAACGCTTCCGTTTTCCATCTGCCAGCACTGCTTAATCGCGGCGAGTCATAACAGTATCGTAAATGCCGGATAGGCGTAGACGAAGCCACGATTCAGCAACGCTGGAAACGAGCGCGCTGGGATTTTCGTTGGTCCTCTAATTCCTCGTTTGGCTACGCAGTCTGCGGCGTATTAACCGAGGAAATATCATGCCGAAATTAAAAGTAACATCGCGCCCGGTATTCACGCCGCTGCGTTCCGTGGTGTATTCCGTTCATTTTACTCGAAAATCTTAAGGATGAAATATGGACCTTCTTACCTTTCACGGTGTTACGTGAATTATTGGACCGTACCAAATTTCGTAGTCTTATTTTCGTGGACGAATTGAAAAGAAAAATATCGTATTTCTATATGTACTGGTTATTATCAGTAATATAATAATCAATAAAAATATTATATCCAATAAATAATATTATCAGTAAATATAATAATCAATAGAGGCTTTTTTAAATAGATGAAGAATGTACGGTGTGTGCACAAATATTTTTCTCTGGCTTCAACTAATTCACACCACAATACATATGTATACGTATGTAAAAGTTTCGGCTAACAGACAGCCGATACCGAGTATAAAAACATCACGTGTACCTGGCCAGACGGCAGACGGACAACGGACCGTCGTTCAGCGACTAAAACCGACACTTTATTAGGTTAATTCAATTTAAAGTTGCGGAAAGCGCGTAGATAGAATGGCGGGAGGAAGTTTATACGGCCGGGAGTATAAAGTTCTCGGGTTTTATCGCGAAACGGGGTCGACCCACGAGAAAGGAGGGAATAAGCGCGTAAGAATGTCTCCTCTTTACTGTCCGACGTGTGTATACGTCGTCGGTGAGTTTTTAATTTTTACACAGCCTCCCTTTCTCTCTCCGTCTGCGCGACTCCTCGGACTCCCCGCGTCGTTATGAACTTCTCGAAGGTTGCCAGAGTGACTTTTTGTGTCACGAGCTCGACGGGTCTGCAATATTAACAAATTTTCCGCGGGAACTCGTCCCCGACGTGCGATTTCCACGAGATCAGCCAAGGACAGGGGGAAATGGTCGAAGGGACGGCGGCGGCGGCTAGGATTCGCGAGGGGGCGGCGACGGAAAACAGAGCCCCCGCAGGAAAGTTCAGCATCGATAGAAGTCCAGGCATCCCGAGGCGGGCTGAAACTTTTACGCGTCTCGAACTCGCGGAGGAAAGTAGGAGGAGGGAGGCAGCGCAACGGTCGAGCAGAAATCGAGCTCCCGTTGAAATTTCGCCGGCGGAATGTCTGTTCCTCTAGGCTTCCCGTACCTTCCCTTTCCACCCTTTACCCTCCTTTTTACTCGCCGTCTCGCCTCACCGGGAAATCAGTCATATTTTATGAATTCTTTGCGACCGGAAAATGTCGTCATACTCTAGTCTCTCACGGCACCCCCTCCACCCCTCCGTCTCTCTTACATTCCGTGCAAAGCACTTTGAATGTTCTGGAGAGTCTTTTAGCTCGAAAGCTGCGTGCCTCGACGATCGTCCAAAATGTCAAATGAAGATGTGGAGCGTAGAAGTGGGTGAAGTAATAACTCCGCAGCGATTTCCGAATAACGAAATCGGGATCCTCGTTCCAAAAATATAACAGACATATTTCATAAACACTGCTTTGGTCGTCTTAGAACGAACTCTCGAAATCCGATTTATTCGGCCGCGGAACAAAAGCAGAGAACAACCTGACTCATTACCATGGCATAAACGATCGCGGCGTAAACAGCAACGCGTGAAACGGCCAATATATCCGGGATTAATCCGAGCGTCTGCTCCGAAATTCAATTTTTATATTCCCTTTGCGCGCGCGTGTTAGGTAGGTATATCTCGCCACTTCATATATAGCGCGTTTCTCGAGTTCACCTCCGGAAACCCGTCCGGGTTTTGAGAACCGGTTTCCGATAGAATCCGCTGGGCTGCTGCACCCCGAACGTAATACAGAGAAACCAACCACGCGTTTCCACGCCAGTTGGAAAATTGATCGCGACCACCAGATTGGCCGCTTAAGATGGGATTGTAACGTCGAGGTCGGTAGGTTTAGGTTTAGGTAGAGAGCGAGTTCCGTCATCGTCGCCGCTATACGGGAGAAAAGCCCGCACCGGGTGTTGTCCGCGCCGCATGGGCCATCATGTAACTGTCGTTACTGATAGCACCGTTGCTACCGTTGCCACAATTTCCAGCGCGTTTCACGGTCCGTCCGACACGCTGTGTTTCTCCATCGTCGGGTTAAGCCGTCCTTTGATCGAGGATCCATTAATAGTTGAGCCGCGTGTCGTTATGATACGCTCGCCTAAACTCCACCGCTGCTATTGAAACAGTAATTCTATTATTTTACAATTCCGCTCAGTTTCTCTAAATATCACCACTTTCGTCGTATTTTCGTAATGCACGTAACAAACAAGACTTGAATCATTAATTTCTTGTGTATTTCAGACAATTTTTATTCAAAATAATACAATTCCAATTGAAATAATGTTTCAGAACGTTAAGGATGTTCTGGAGGTATATAAAACCGTTCAGAAATTCTTGAAACGTTAACAAAACATAGTTTCTACTATATTAAAGCAATTATCAAAGTTTGGGTTCGATTCAATTCATCGTTTAAAAATTATAGCAATTTGAAGTTTGCACACTTTAACACGTCTTCTTATGGAGAATCCATTAAATTCCACTTCAAATCCTACTTAAACCTTGAAAAAACGTTGCCAGAAAATTCAATTGTTTTCTATATATAGTAAACACTATGTAATTAATTAATACAAAATATTTATTAATGTTCACTGAACAGTTAAAAAAGAAAAACATTATAAACTACTAGAAAATGTGATCAGAACATAATTTTATACAAATTTCAGATGTTTATTACTAATTATAAATATTGCTTTCTGAAGTATTTTTGTTTTATTTAAATACTTATTTTTTACTTTTTATTATGTAATTGTCTATATTCAACATGACCAATTTATTTTCTTCAAGTTGAAATCATAGGGTACAGTCATTCACAAGAGTCACTTAGAATCTTTTCTAATATTAAGGATGTTCTGGAGGTATATAAAAACGTTCAGAAATTCTTGAAACGTTAACAAAACATAGTTTTTACTATATTAAAGCAATTATCAAAGTTTAGGTTCGATTCAATTCATCGTTTAAAAATTATAGCAATTTGAAGTTTGCACATTTTAACACGTCTTCTTATGGAGAATTCATTAAATTCCACTTCAAATCCTATTTAAACCTTGAAAAACCGTTGCCAGAAACTTCAATTTTTTTCCATATATAGTAAACACTATGTGATTAATTAATACACAAAATTTATTAATGTTCACTGAACAGTTAAAAAAAAACATTATAAATTACTACAAAATGTGATCAGAACATAATTTTATACAAATTTCAGATGTTTATTAGTAATTATAAATATTGCTTTCTAAACTATTTTTGTTTTATTTAAATATTTATTTTTGACTTTTTATTATGTAATTGTCTATATTCAACATCACCAATTTATTTTCTTCGCGTTGAAATCAGAGGGTACAGTCATTCACAAAGATCACTTAGAATCTTTTCTAATATTAAGGAAACTTGATTAAAAAGCCAGTATGAGAAGCAATTCACTAATTAAACAAAAGCTTTCGGAATTAATCTATATTTCTAATACAAAATATACATGATAAATAGCCTTCATTTCCAATATATTGACGAATTTTGAATTTTATGTACTTGTGTTTCCGATTATACCTCCAGAACATCCTTAAGCGGTAAAACGAACTTACTGTTAGTCTTACAATTCTATATCCACGTAATAGGTATGCAGGAAGTATTTATCGACGCGGTCCCGCAGTGGCACGCAGTGAAACTGTATATTCCCGTCAGCAGTGTCACCACGGCTTTACGTTGGAAACGTTAAAGCTCTCACCGCTCACGGTGACGCCAGTCCCACCTTTCTGCTCGCGCAAGTAAAAGGACGGGGGTTACTCCCAATAGCTGGCGAGTACGTACGTACATACATACATATGAATCAGCAAACGCGTAGATAATACGCAGCCAGCCATATTTTTGACAGTAATGAATGCCCCACCTGCACACTGGGGTCTGGTCTAGTCGCACGTATGTATTATGTACATACATGTTATATACATGCGATGCATACACGGAACGCTCGGCCGGGTTTTGTTTTAAATGTTTTCCCCGCTGGAATAACGCCAGCCAGTGTGTCGTGCAACAACCCCGTCGCGCATCCGACTCCGTCGCTGTTCGAATCCTCGAAAAAACGACAATGCCGCGAACCCTTCCACCACCATCCACTACTCTCCCCTAAATCGTTCGACTCGCTCTACCGAAAACCCTCTTCCGCGAACAACCGCGCTCGTATTTCCCGCTAGTGGAACACGCGCGTTCGCGTGAACGACGAAGATTTGCACCGCTGCCGCGAAAAAACTGCGATAGTCATTGCTTTTATAGCGGGTACCTAGGCCTGTTAACCGGACGAGAAGTATAGCGTACGTACGGCGCGAAAAAAACACGTTTTGCGACTTTAACCCAGCCACCCTGTTACTCTCGTGGAAGTTACGACGAATTAGATGAAATGAGAATTACTAAAAGTGTCATTAAGTTTCCCTTGTTTTCGAACATCCTGACTTTTTAATTTTGTACACTACATATATTCGTTTAAAAACAGATCGTCAAAATCCGTAAAATATCTACCATATAGAAATTTTGTAAAGATCGGGAGAAATAAATGATCAATGATGATAAATGAATTGCCATCATTCAGTTAGAATACGTTCTAAGTATACGTTAACTTGAGAGAGAAATTATTTTCTAGAAACGTAGCTAAATTATGACACCATTGAAAAACTGCTGACACGTACATTCGTTCTACAGGCAATATATTGCATAACGACAAAATGGCAGGCTCGGAACGTTTTGTTAAAAATACTGCACTAACTGTGCCCACTTGGTGGAGGCCTTGCACCGAAAACTAATCCGATGCAAGAAGTTTCGGTATAAATAAAAAAAAAACTGAATATAAAAATGTATATTTGGTAGAAGACTTTGTAACGGATGGAACGATGTGTACTCCACGAAAATTCGTCCAAGACTGGTCCTCCAGTCATTCGTATCGGATCCTTCGGATCCCTTCGAGTCGACGGGATGTTTTCGTTTCGATAACTTCGATATCTTAACACTAACTAAAGCGCTAAGAGGTGACAGTTTTTGTTACATGATACTCGAAAATTGGTGCGTCGAAATCAACATCCGGAAATCATACTTCAGATTGCGATGACATATTAATATTAAGATAAGTCGGCCGACTAATAACATTCACACAGATCGTAAACAATTTAAGTTACAAATCTTATTTTACTAAATACACGTATGCGTGTTCATTAACACACGTGTACATATACTGGTGACTGGCTACCGAGACAGAATAAAAAACTGTAACAGGCGTTTCGCTCGTGGAAATAAATCAATGCGTTAATCTGAATATAACAAACTATACTATGTATGAAAGCGAAAACCCGTGTTTTTATCCTACCAACGACCAAATGAATGCGAAATGAATTGATGAGATTTCGAATTGTCGGACATCGCGAGTTGAATGCATTATAGGAAAAAATCGGAACATATTTCCAACCATTTTCCTGTCAAATACCGTATTATACGATGAGTTTATTCACAATCCTTTCACGTACAACAACAACCCTTTTATGCAAAAATCCATGGAACCTTCAATAGACACTGAATTTCATATGCATCATAAAAAGTTATATGAATCCGTGCATGAAAAGCACTTGTTGGGGAAGCAATTTTTAACACATTGCCGGATATTGGGTGTATATTTTACCTGAAATTAATTAACTTAACTCAAATATTGAAGTTTTAAAAAAAATTTCGTTTTTTGCAAATTTTTTTATTACATTTAACACAGACGCTCTTGTTTTTATTAATTTTGCATGATACTTGAACCTCGAACCACATATTTGACGCGTCTTTTCGATTTGTGTACGAATAACATATTAGGCAATTTCGATTAACAACGAGCTAAGTGCTCAAAGTGCTATGTGTACACATCGGAGCCGTATACGAAAAAGCAAACGTGCATCAAACGTGGGAAATTCTCAAGTGCGAAGGACCGACCAGAGGCATCTCTAAAGAGGATCGGCGCCAATGTTTATATTCATTTTAGCATCCATTAGTATAACGGCATTAAAACCGAACATCTGTCCCGGGACGAACTGCTTGCAAGTATAGCAATCAGACTTCAATTTTCGCCAGTACTCGAGCACCCTGAACGTGCCGACGGAATTCTGATAAAAAAATGTAAAAACCGGAACTCGTAAAGGAGAGGGAAATTATTAAATCAGGGAGAACACAAAAATTACAGCAAGGATTTTGACTATAATTTATTTTGTTTAAATAAACATATATATACATTTTTATGCGAAACAATTCAAGTACAGAGCAATATTGCCGTTTGTGGGAATTTAAGTGAGCAAACCAACGATTGACAGGCTATTATCGGTAATGATATTTTTATGATAATTTTATTAGCGTTTATTGCACACTCGTAAAAATCGAATGATAGTAGCATTTTTTACTACAATTCCAGCATCAGTATTCAATGAACTATTACTTCGAGCAACATCTGGTTATTTCGATTTTACATATCCATTCGACCTAACAGGTTTTCCCATTTAAAATGTATATCTGGTCTCGTATAGCAGGACGCGATTGTTCAATCGATACAGACATGCACCGCGTATGTACACATTTCCAGCAGTTCTCTTTCTTGAATAGATATGTTGGGCGGAACGCGTTACGAAACTGAATTCTTCATATGAATTTAATAATTGAATTTCTCGTAGCTCTCTTTGAAGTCAGATACATATGTATTATTCGACGATAAAACTGTCAGTTCGCGTTATTTCCATTATTTCCATTATTTCAAATTGTAATGCTGCATGATTTCGCTTTGTGGCCGACGTTGTTATGAAAGTGCTAGAGGATTTGATAACGTTCGGTTATGCATAATATCTCCTTTGTAATACACGTTTAGTACCGTTATCATCGGAACTGCATTCCGATATTGATATCAGGAAATTACAATACAGGGTGTCCAAGTTTTTCCGCCCAAACTTTGCCAGCGTGTTCTACACGCAATAGTAAGAAAAAAATGCATCGATCGATTGAATTATCTCGGGTGAAACTTGATATATGCATGTAAGGTTACGTCAAAGAAAGGAATTTCATTGAATATTCTCGTGACTAGTTAAGTCCATTTGTATTATAAATCAGTAGATGACATCAGCTTATATTGATGTCAGATATAGATACTTGAAAAATACGTTGTTTTCCTACGTTGGTTGTTAAATTAATTAAATAAATCGAGAATAGGCGATTAAATCAATTATGATAATTTGACACTGTTTGGTAGAAACGATGTAAAATTCAATTACCTACGAAAAAGTAATTTCAGGCTATCAAAATGAAAAGCACCGTGTTATAATTTATATTAAAAATTTAAAGCCGATTTTATACATTTTACGAACCAAGTCAATTTTCCCGTTATCCGGAACTCGAAGAATGTTTGACTAATGGCTTGTTCTCTTTCCATTGCGACAAAAATGGGGACCGTGGAAACAGCGGGCAGCCGACGTGACGATCGATTCGTAGTTTTCACTGGTCCTCGTTTCTCGAACCGGGATATCGGAAGGACAGAATAATTGGTTAACCCGATTTAATCGCAGTAATTGCGAGAGCCGCACGCGAAAACGACGAGGAGGGGATGAGACGGTGTCGCGCCGTCGTCGCCGCCGCCGCGCGGACAGCGAGCGGGAGGAACTTCACTGTACGTCGAATGAAATCCTCCCGCTGAAATCCCGCGGTCGTGTAAAGTTAAAGGGATTCCGGTTCATTTGTCTTTGCGGGAACCCCGTGGTAACGGTCTCCAAGAAATATCAAACTACAGGGGGATGACATCCTTTGAACTTTCCACCCTCGTGACCCGAACCTCGCCACCGAGAAGCTGCCGCTGGCGAATTAGAATGTCGATAAGTCGTTTTCCCCCGGAGTTCCGGCGTGATCGAAAAACCGGAATAAATTCGTTCCAAGACGTTCGCAAACTTCCATCAAGGCACTTAAACGGTACATCGAACAAATTAGGGGGATTAATATTCAAACCCGAGTCTGAAGTTCGGCGCGGGCTCTTTGGTAAATTTTTTGCAAGAATTTCAATTGTATTTGGAAGTTGAAATTGCGTCGTGTAGTTAACCGAGTGCTTATAGGAGACGAAATATGGGACTGGCCCAACATGGGCACGGCGTCGTTATTCGGTCCATCAAGACCGTTCCGGTGATTAGTGGCGAATGAAACCGCAGCTAACGAAGCTGCTGCCGTTACGCGCTGTTACCTGTTACCACTCACCGATCGCACGTCGTACCATCTGCTTTCGCGAGCTACGATGATTCACGCTATTTGCATTTTTCTACGTTTTTCATTAATTTCCACTGCACGTGTTACTCGATTGAAAGCCAGTGATATACAGTGACTTCCATTAATATTCGGACACATTTCGAAACGTTATAAGATTTTTAGTATTGGATCAAAGAACTTTATCTTCTGTGCAATTTCAGAGAGCTTAATTTACTATAAAATGTCTAACAAAAAATTAAAAACACGTGGTAATCATTGAAATCGCGAGGAAAACAGTAAAGGACATGGTTTTTAACTTTTTGATTAGGGTCTGGAATAAAAATTGGAATTGTCTCGTTTCCAGATCTAAGT
>SMSR01015613.1:103682-118535 GCA_019453355.1 Ceratina japonica | reverse complement strand
GGTTCCCCCGGCGGCGGAGGCGGCGTTTCCTCCTCGGAGGACGGGCGACGATTGATCGAAGTTTGTGAATCATTAGGCAGATTTGTGAGCTGGCATAAAACTGGATAACCCAGATTCGGCGGCGGCGGCGGCGGCTTCATCCGGTAATGGGGTAGAACCGATCAAGGCCGGCTATAAATTCGGCGCTAAATAAAAGTTGTCGAAACGGCACGGCCGAATCATCGATATTTCTCCGGGCGCTTTTAATAACCGTTATCGCGTCTGGCGTCGATTATTCCCAAAACGGTTGGAACCCGTTCCGGGCGAAACGGGAAACAGTATTCTCGTTGCGACGCGCGATGAGAAAGTGATTCGAATCCGGTGTTCACTTTGTATAATGAAATGCAATTGAAACGATATATTCAAGAGGCCGCCTGTATCTTTATTTTCCACCCGCGGCGTCATTTTGTTGCACGATCCGCGGGGACGGGGGATAGTTTTCGCGCGATAATGTCAAAAGGTTCATCCCGTTTATCGGGCGGGTGACAGGGGGTGGGTCTGCGACCTCCGGCATTGTTCGCCGCACAAAGGCCGGCCGTAATAAATTATCACCAGGCTCGGATCTGCCTCTGCTGCATATTACCACTACCTTATATAGTAGTAACCTCTAAAATCCTTGAATAAGCGAGGGCGGGCCCGCGGTTCATTGATAAATTTCTGATTCGTAATTCCTATCTGTTTCGCGAAATTTTTATGATAAACGTCAGTTATATTTCGCGAGCCTCGGCCATATTTTTCGGATTTCAAAGCTTTCGCGCGGTCCATTATTTCTGGGGACAGTCCGCCNATCTCAGGCTACGTTTAAGGGTCAGCAGTGAAGTCTGATTACGGCCTCTCCGGCAATTGTACGCGGTTCGAGGTAGGAACTCGACGTTAAGTTCTGCGTTTATATTCAATCGCGTCTACGAATTCGAACGACCTTTTTAATCCCTCGGGTCGTTCGACGGATTCGACTTGAACGGAAGAAAGTCGGTCGAGACTCGCGTTTACTTTTTCCTTTAGGATCTGACGGGAACAGTTTAATACTTGAATTAGTTACAACCTTCGCAGTGTCAGTCGAAATATTTCTACGTCAGCTAAAGCTCTTCTTCTTAGTCGCGTTCTCGCTGAGGACGTGAACTAGATCCAGCCAGTCGACTGTCGCCCGCAATTGCAACTCGTTTTTCTCGCTAAAATTAATCGAACTGTGTGTGTTCTCACTGAGAACGTTTTTTAGTGAGTCACCGACGAACGTCGACTTCACGCGGCCCGGTTCGATCGCGTGTTATAATCCGTCCGCGAACTATCCGCTTATTAAATTTCAATCGGTCGTGTGTCGTTCGACTGAATCGTACCGAGCACGTTTTTGTCGCACGATTTTGCTTCAGCGAACCTTGTGTGCGATTCAAAAAAGACCACCAGGCAGTGGTCTTTAACGCACCTCGATTTTTTCCTCTTTTCTTTCCAGCGCTTTGTATATCGTGTCGCCTACGCACGTTGAAACGTGTTGCGACGGATGCATCGTAGGTTTCGTGAAACCTGCATCGATTTTAGTTTGCCTCCCCGCGTTACTGATTCTTCTCAGTTTGTCACGAGTTACGAATCGTTGTATACGTTCCCCAGAANCAACCTTCGCAGTGTCAGTCGAAATATTTCTACGTCAGCTAAAGCTCTTCTTCTTAGTCGCGTTCTCGCTGAGGACGTGAACTAGATCCAGCCAGTCGACTGTCGCCCGCAATTGCAACTCGTTTTTCTCGCTAAAATTAATCGAACTGTGTGTGTTCTCACTGAGAACGTTTTTTAGTGAGTCACCGACGAACGTCGACTTCACGCGGCCCGGTTCGATCGCGTGTTATAATCCGTCCGCGAACTATCCGCTTATTAAATTTCAATCGGTCGTGTGTCGTTCGACTGAATCGTACCGAGCACGTTTTTGTCGCACGATTTTGCTTCAGCGAACCTTGTGTGCGATTCAAAAAAGACCACCAGGCAGTGGTCTTTAACGCACCTCGATTTTTTCCTCTTTTCTTTCCAGCGCTTTGTATATCGTGTCGTCTACGCACGTTGAAACGTGTTGCGACGGATGCATCGTAGGTTTCGTGAAACCTGCATCGATTTTAGTTTGCCTCCCTGCGTTACTGATTCTTCTCAGTTTGTCACGAGTTACGAATCGTTCTATACGTTCCCCAGAACGTCGAATAGTTGCACTGCAGATTTTTATGCAGTCGTAAAAGACAGCGTTCTGAATTTTGAACAGTGCAAAAGCATACAAAATATTGGAAGCAAAGTGGATGCTGCGCGACATTCAATTTGTAAATCTAAATTTTATCTCTCAATTCTACCTTCTAAATATTCCATTTTGCATAAATATCTGCAGTCTGTTAATAATAGGAGGCATGCCAATTGTACGAAGCATGCTCGATCTTTTTTGCTCGGTCAATGAAATTTTAAAATACGGGATTCTGATTCCTGCGTGGTTTCACGTTGCTCACGGTGTTAATTCACCGAAATTCGGATCGATGCACGCATCGGAACGTTTTAACGCCCGTAGGGGACTCGAGAGCAGCTGTGTTCTACGTATTTTGCTAATGTCCATTCGATTCTCTAAACGACTCACAGTTAACAACGGGTGACGACCTTCGGTCAAAGGCAGTGAACATCAACGAGAACTTCGACATTCGATCGATGGTCGCCCTTGCAACCGCGAACCGAATTTCGTTTCAGTATTAATCGCGCTACCTAATTAACTCTTAACGAATAACAAACATGTTTCGTCGCGGCGAGCGGGCTTATTATCGAGATCGCGCGGCCACCAAAATTGTTCCATCTACTAAATACGCGTAAACGAATCCGGATATCAGATCGCGTTCTCGCCATGCAAGAGAACAGACCGAGCGTATTTTTGTTCGGCCCATAAAAGTAAAGAAAACGTCTTGGACGAATTTCTGTTTCTCGTCCTCACGTGCCGATATAAGAAGCAGAAGTTCTTTCGTCAATTTTCTTCCCTTCGATCGTCCGACTTGAAGTCAGCCACGCGGCCGCTCGGTCTATTTTCATACGTCTTCGATATTTTCAATTTTTCTACATTTTCGATACGGCAAAACGAAATAGACACCTGATTCGAAGAACATTCGATTCCTGTGATCTTAAGTAAATCTCTAAGTACGTAGCGTAACGGATATAGGGAAGTAGCCGTTTGTTCGAACTTGGCGACTTCCAGGGGTATAACCCGATCTCGTTTTCTTTCGAGGATTCCTCTCGGCCCCGTTTAGTGAAAAATTCGCGCTTCCACTGTACACTGCCACGCTCCTGCCACGGTTTATGTACCGTCAGCTTATTTAGATACCTACCTACGCGTTAGTATTCCCTTTTGGTTGACTCGGACTTTGTGATGCAAATCGATCTACGACTTCTTTTGATACACAACACAACTACGTTGCCCCGGGGAGCTTGACGCGAGCCAAGAATCGTGAGAAGCGTCGCGGAGCTTTTCAAAAAGAGTATCGACATCATATAATATACGTTTATATAAAATTAGCGACGTCGTTCTCCGGCGAAAGAGGAATGGCAATACGGTCCGCTACTAAAATCCCGTAGAAACCTTTGTTCCTTAAACGAGTTAAACAAATACGTACGCGCGCGTCCGTGAATGTACGATGATTAGACCGCGGATCCTTACGCCGAGTAAAACGTTCCCGGTGCCAGTTAAAACGACTCGCTTTAGACAGAAACTAAACTCGTAAATTTTATTCGGAACTATATGAATTAAATCCGCGGTCTAATAATACAGTTACACTTCTCGTTCCGTGTTCTGATAATATAGCCGCGAACGTACGAGACTAGAGCTAGAAACGCGTTCTTACTTCTACGTCCCTTCGTATGCTTTATCCGTTAAATTATGTTAAGGCAAACTCACTCTTGCTTCCTCGCACGCGAACTCTCGCCACTTTTCACGGTCATTCTTTCTCCCCATGCTCTCCCGCGTTCACGCTTTCTCATTCGTACCCCACGCACTCGGTAATGTCACATGCTATTACGTTCGTTGTTAATCGACCCGGGTGGCCAGGCTTGTGGAACCTATACATATATCGGTTGCTTGCGGTACAGACTTCGGAGAGTTCGTTCGCCAGCGAAATCGCACCCCTTCGATTCCACTTCCTTTTTATCCTGAAAACGAGAAACCATAAATCCGTCAGATAAAGAAATTCATATGCACCAGTTCCTACATTCTTCTTATTCTTCTTCTTCGACTGCGCCTCTTCTCGCAGATGCTCCTCGTATAGAAACTGGATTCGCCTGATCTCACGTTTGATCGTATACACGTGGCAGAAAACGTGCCAGAATCGATCTAATTTTTAGAGATTACATATACGTTCTTATTCTCGTGGCGTATCGTAAAATAAAATAATTAAAGGAGGCTCGCTGTTAAATAAAAATTTGTGATGTCGTCGGAGAATTGTTAATAGAATAGTAGAAGGTGCGTTACTTGCCGAGAGAACGTTTCGNAGCGTGCCAGAATCGATCTAATTTTTAGAGATTACGTATACGTTCTTATTCACGAGTCTCGTGGCGTATCGTAAAATAAAATAATTAAAGGAGGCTCGCTGTTAAATAAAAATTTGTGATGTCGTCGGAGCTTGTTAATAGAATAGTAGAAGGTGCGTTACTTGCCGAGAGAACGTTTCGTTGAGCACACGCCTTGGCGGACGCGAAGAGTTTGAAGGTACACGCGGATCGGGTGTAGGCCGAGGTTTGCCGTTGGACGGGCTCCGTTTAGAAGCCCTCGATATAGCCGTAGGCCTCGAGGATCGACATAATGAGGTAGAACACCCACAGTAAAAAAAGTACTAGCGACGTGACGACCTTCGGCACGAATGGTCCGCCGAGTTCGCCGCCGATGCTCTTCGTCCGCCTCAGCATCAGGACCAAGATCGCCAGGCAGGCCTCCGTGCAAAATAACGTCACACAGAAGGCCAAACTGTCCAAACAAATTCAGAAAATGGTCATTACCTCGCGTATACTTTTCCTCTTAATTCGTTCTACGCCCGAATCGTATTTCGCCCGACACATCACTCGTACGTAGTTAACGACGGCACGTGTCCGTGTTTATTTTCGGCGAAAATACAGTGGCGTTTCGAAATCGAGTTCAAAACACCGAAATAGGTAGAATGCAGTTATCGTAACAGAATCAATTAAAAATCGTTACGATATCCCGAACGCAATTGTTCTAGAGGCTCTCGGCGAAACAGACGAACGTAATCTGGCTTTCCACGATACGAAACGATTTGTCTATTTCCGAAAAAAATATGTCCGCCGTGCAGTCGACCAAATTCGGGCGAATTTCAGATACTCCTGATCGCTGTCTCTGATTCGTGAATTAATTCCGAGTTCGGGAAATATTTATTGTCGAGCTGTCAAAAAATTTCAGTTTTTGATAGGACCGGCGAGTTTCCGGAATCGAATGGCGAAACTCGAAATTATATTTTGTAACTCGTGTAGCCGCAGTTCGATACCAACATAGAATCGTATACAGTGTCCGCGTATAAATATTAATGGAAAGCGTATGGAATTTTATGCACGAGCTACCCCTTTCGCGGACGTATTATGCAACGCCGAGCCTCTGGAAAAGTTTATTTGTATTCTGAAATCCGTGGAATTTATGCCCGGGCGGGTGTTTAGAGAGCGCGCGGCGCATCCGTGTTTGACGTCTCGGAAATATCCGTATCGCGTCCTGCACAATATTCCTGCCGATACGTCACGGATAACAATTTTCTGGAGCACGGGACACTGTCACCGGTGCTGGTCACGTTTCAGCGCATAAATCGACGAGCTATACGGAAACGGCGGCCAAGTTTCCGTCGCGACCGAAATTTCTTTCGCCCCGGGATCGTAAATGGGAAACGACGCCCGGTTATCGGGGCCACGTCCTCGTGTTTCACCTGATACTGTTTCGTTTCGTCATTCGGCTTTATCCACTGCACAGATATCTCGCCTCTTTCGTTTACTAGCCTCGTTTCCGCCTCTAGTACCGGAATTCGAGATTTCTCTCTGATAGAAAAAACTACAGGAACCCTTTTATTACCGTTGCAACGTTTCACCTTTGATCGAGTAAGGATCAATTAGAACTGAATTTACTTTATTAATATGCGATTCATTTAAATATTATATTTGATAAGATTTAATGACTGGACGTGTTATATTTGAAAAGTGCAAGTGCAATTTTGTATACTCCTCGGAAAATTGATATGAGAAATACTCGATTTTCTTCATAAGAGGTGATACACCGAATCGATTTTGCCCAACCTTGGAACTTTGTATTCTTTTCTAAGTCTCTAATGTCGTTACCATCAATCGCTTTGAAAAAGTTAAGAAGAATCGCGTTGACTCGATTGCAACGAGGTTCTAGCGGCAAAGTTTTCTCGTATCGAATGTCGCTCTACGTGACAACGATTATATTCCTTTTTCTTATTTAGAAAAACTTGTGAAACTTCGGATTCCAAGTATTTATACAAAAATTCAGTGTTCGAGTATACAGAGAAAATAAAAAAACAGAAATTTTTATTCAGATTCTACAAATTTGTTTCTCTAATTATTCGATTATTAAAATCCGCAATTACGATAGAATTAAATAGCCGCGATTTGTTCCAAATTGTTTTGCTAGTCGAAGCGTCTGTCTGAAAGATGTTTTATAAATAACCGCAGTGCGTATAGTATCGGGAGTTAAAAAAACGAAACGGGACATCGGTGCGTAATCGATACTGACTTGCCCGGTTCCACTTCGAACGGGTCGCCGTGGCAGGTATGGTAAATGGCCGCGATGCTCCACGCGATGCCGATCCCCAGGAAGACGTTCACCGCGTTACTTCCGGTCACGTTCCCCACGCTCGCATCGGCGTACTTGTCCTGGCAGGCGGCCACCTTGCTCGCGAACGTGTCTGCAATAAAATCGCGTCCTCAGATTTTACGTTTCACCCTCCGCAGCTTCCCGGCCACTGTTTTCTTTTCATCATCCCCTATTTCACTGTTTTCCGACCATTTTCACGCCACTCTCGAATAGTCAAATAATCCAGAAGGATATCTCCCGAAGATTCGTTCTATTAGATTTCCCGGTGCAAAAAGAGACTTTTCGGAACGTTTGGCGGCCGATGAATCGGGACACGCGGATTTTGGTAATTTGCGTTTGTTCGAAATATGCGGGGAGTTAGGAAAGTTATGCCGTAATGCGCGCTATGGTCCCGGGCAAGATGCGCCGCGTGCAGTATGCGGTGCACCACGATTCGCGCTGCAACACCTTGAAGCATTGTCCCGACATATGGTCCGTAGCAATTTGCAGTTTACGGTCCGCTTCAATAACGTATAGTCCCGTTTACGTGTTTCAGGGCCATATTGTGATACGTATAAGCGAACGAGAAGGAAAATTAAAGGTTTTCGTCGAAATTCTATTCTTTCACCCGAACCGTTATAGCGAAACTCTATACCGACTGGCACGAACGTCGTAAGTGGCCAAGTGGCCTTTAGGAAAATGTCATAGTCACCTCGACTTTTTTTTAAATATACTTTTCTATGTACTGGCCGGTGTAGCTTGACGTTCTCTAGCCAGGCTGTTATCAACAATCGACGTCGGTTCTTCGGGGACTCGGTAACAGGGTTACGTGTATGGGACAACGGTCGAAGTTAGGGAAGATCATCGTGGAAATGCGGCGATAATCTAATTTCCGGAAACGCCAAACTTAAAACTTAGTTTCGATTCCTCGAGAACTTGGGCGACGTCGCTGTTTCCCGGTGTCAAGTTATTTAATTGCGCTACTAACTGTTAGTTAATTCCTCGTACAAGCTTTTCGTGCGACAGTTTCAGAAGCTCCTAGTATGATAAAAGCTGATCGCTGGTCTACGAATTTTCGTGCGAAATAAAACTTTTGTCGATTACGAAATCCAGAAAGGAATTCCTTTTTCGCATTTGTCCACACAGTGTGTACTTTTATGTCTGCATAGTTACGTTTTTTATGAATGCGTAAAATTCGTGATCCACTCTGGCTAATCTGAAGCTCTGGACTTTCTATTAATTCATGCAGTTTTGCATACTGGAATCGTCCATAAACGCGAAAACCTGATGAATTTCGGTCCGTAGCTATTGTTTTAACGAGTTTCCCTTTAATTCCCGAGCATCTGTTTGCCAAAGAGTTATACGGCGTACGTTTCCAAAAGCGGATATTCGTGGGAACGCGTTTAATCAGGGATATGTTTCATTGCATAGCTATGCATTATACTTTTCTACCGTTCTTGTTATTGGTCGTTTCGCGACAGGGGTACGCGAACGCGGGAACCAGCTGACGCGAGTCCAGGGTGTACGCTTATACGTGGGCGGTTGTATACCTTCGGATTAAATTCAGCCGCGTGTGCACGGATTCATTTCGAGCCCGGCTTTTCGCCCGGCAGACTTTCACGGCCTCCGATACCGTAAACGACTGCAATTATCCGCGTCTCAGTATTACAGACCGAATCATTATTGTTATCGGCAATCGTATTTCGTTTGACGAGCGCGTACGAATATTTCCGTTTTAATTCGAGTCGCTTTCTGGAATAACAACGGATAACGCGGGGAATATTTATTTAATGATTTTTGAAATAACGGAAAGGGTCGATTCTATCACCGGTACAGCGAGAGAAGAGAGCATACGAAGTTAATAGAGCATTATGTCGTTCGCGTTTGAACAATTTTGTACGGACTGCGTTCGCGGTGATTCGAATCAATTGGTGGGCCATTACAAAGTTCCCACGTAGCGAGCCGCGCGCGCGATGCGACATCGAGTAAAATTTGTATAATTCACGGTCGGAGGATCATTTGGGTAACTGTAGCGGTTTTACGAGGAGGAAAACTGTCGTCCGGGCCGGCGTAATCTTATCAATATTTATGCTACACGTCCGAGCCAAGGATCGGTAACGAAATCTCGAGATTTTTCTCTTATTGTCCACCCTCGAGAAAGGAATACCCCCCGACCAGTCGCGGAACATTTTCTGCAATGGAGTTGCCGTCTCTGGAACGACGTCCATCGATAAGTTTTCTCGAGCGATGTTATGACCGAACCGGGGGACATCGATTTCTTCCTCGCTCCGCCCTCGTGAATCAGAATTCACGAGTACGACGTTGAATCGCGCCGAAACTTTCTCGAGGATCGCTTTTGATCGCGGCTGAATCTCGGAATGGGATCCTCTTCCGAGTTACTCGGATCTATTGCCGTCTTTTTATCTGATCCGTTTCACCGGCGTCGGGGCTATTGTAATATTTTATTCGCGTTAACGGGAAAACAGATTTTCTAAATAGAACCGCGTCGGATAGAGTTCGGCGTCCGAAGGACTTCACCGGTGCGTTAAGAGGATTTATAGGAGCGAGTTAGGTAGCGCGAGGGGTTCAGGTTTTAATTTACTGCTCATAGAAAATTGTTTTAAACATCCGACGGTGTAACTCTCCGTTAAGCGTTTAATCTCGAGGAAGAGCCGGCGAGTCTATCGCGGGAAATGTTAATAATCGTGCGGGCTTTAATGGAAATGCGAAAAGCTTGTTCGGTTCCCCCGGCGGCGGAGGCGGCGTTTCCTCCTCGGAGGACGGGCGACGATTGATCGAAGTTTGTGAATCATTAGGCAGATTTGTGAGCTGGCATAAAACTGGATAACCCAGATTCGGCGGCGGCGGCGGCGGCTTCATCCGGTAATGGGGTAGAACCGATCAAGGCCGGCTATAAATTCGGCGCTAAATAAAAGTTGTCGAAACGGCACGGCCGAATCATCGATATTTCTCCGGGCGCTTTTAATAACCGTTATCGCGTCTGGCGTCGATTATTCCCAAAACGGTTGGAACCCGTTCCGGGCGAAACGGGAAACAGTATTCTCGTTGCGACGCGCGATGAGAAAGTGATTCGAATCCGGTGTTCACTTTGTATAATGAAATGCAATTGAAACGATATATTCAAGAGGCCGCCTGTATCTTTATTTTCCACCCGCGGCGTCATTTTGTTGCACGATCCGCGGGGACGGGGGATAGTTTTCGCGCGATAATGTCAAAAGGTTCATCCCGTTTATCGGGCGGGTGACAGGGGGTGGGTCTGCGACCTCCGGCATTGTTCGCCGCACAAAGGCCGGCCGTAATAAATTATCACCAGGTTCGGATCTGCCTCTGCTGCATATTACCACTACCTTATATAGTAGTAACCTCTAAAATCCTTGAATAAGCGAGGGCGGGACCGCGGTTCATTGATAAACTTCTGATTCGTAATTCCTATCTGTTTCGCGTGCGAAATTTTTATGATAAACGTCAGTTATATTTCGCGAGCCTCGACCATATTTTCCGGATTTCAAAGCTTTCGCGCGGTCCATTATTTCTGGGGACAGTCCGCCGAACGTCGGTGGCCGAATTTTCGTGTATATCCTCGGAATCGAGTCGAACAGGGGTAAGAGACACGCGAATATCGCGATTGCAACGGGAATAAGCGTGAGCGCGCGTCTGGTAAGTCGGTTTTCTGCGCTCGAAACGAATCCAATCGTCCTGGAAATGCATCGCCGCGTGAAAACCGTGGGCAACGGCGTGCAAACGCGTTTATCACTGGTTCGTGTACGTTGCCGTATGCATGTCAACGGTTCCTGGTTACGCGCGTATGATTATCGAAATAAATCAGTCGACACGGGTTTTATCCAGCCATTTGAATTCCCGTGGTCCATTGTTGGTCCGCGTGTCGCAATTATGCTCGGATATTGTACGGTTTTCGCTCGTTTGTTCACGCGTAGATGGATTTAGGAATTCCCACACCCCGGATTGCATTTCACAAGTAACGATCGCGAAGCTGTTATTATTTATTTCATCGGTCTCGAACCAGTTAATTGTAACGTCAATTCGCGTGTACGAATGTATTTTATTCGGGGGCTCGCGGAACGCCGGGGAACGGTATGATTTATTTATCGGCGAGAAATGTATTCGGGATTTATGGTTGCGTCGAGACGACGACGACGACGACGTCTCGCGGGCACACGTCCGTTTGGCTCGTCGAGGAGTGAAAAAAATTTCCGGATCGGGGCTCTCCCGGGGAACAAACGAGCCTCGAAAAGAGTGGAGAAAAAATTGTGAAGGAAAGGGCGCCGGTTGAAAAGCCGTTCACTCTGAAAAGAGACCTGCTTATCGCGGCTTTTCTCTCGGCCCGCGCGCACAATAAGCTGATACTTGATTTTTCTTCAAAAGAGGAGGCCGACCGCGGCTGAAAAAGCGCGTCTTGACCGCGCGTCGTTACAAATTTCACCGGCGCTCCTCCTCGTTATTCTCTCTTCTAAATAAACGCGTTCAGGCGGACCGACGTGAATAGCCCCGGGAGCCAGTGAATAGCGGAAAATTCGCTCGGGTAAACGGGTCGAGAAATTAACATTATGATCTTTGATTAAAAAATTCACGAGTCCTTATTCAACCTGCCCCGATTCGCGTTTTTTTAAATTACGCGGAGGGACTGTTTTTTCAATTAACCGCTTAAGGTCGCGCGCATTTTGTCGGCGATCGTAATTGACTGACACTTGGCATCAATTTCTTCGGTACGTCGAGATTGATTCGAATCGTTGGCGCGAACCGATTCGAACGTCAAGGCTCTCGCGAAAGCGTTATTCAAATTTCACGAGACGGGATCGCAGAGCGGCCTAACGAGCGACGCGGCTGCTCATAAAAATTGAACGAGCCCCGGAGACCGCCGTCTCTGTTTAACTTTCAGACCTCGGGTGTCTCCTAGAGGCTGAGGCCGACGCGTCGAAGAATTCCGCGCGTGACTCTCTCGCGGAAAGAGACCGTTGGGAGATAGGAATTTCGACCGCGGACAACTTCTCCCCGAGATGACGCGCGACCCCTTACAAGATTTATCGCGGTTCGAACGTAGCCGGGATACGCCCCCGTTCTTCCCTGCTTCCATGCCGGGATCTCGGATGAGAAGTAGGTNACGCCCCCGTTCTTCCCTGCTTCCATGCCGGGATCTCGGATGAGAAGTAGCCGGAAAAAGTGCGGTTTCCCATTCAACTCGGTCCTCCTGCTTATTCCGTGATAAATGCCCTCACCCAAATTTTACTTTCCGCCCCTGGCAAAAAGCTTTTGATCAACGGGCCAATATCGTTTCGAATAAAAAGACTGAAGGGATGAAAAAAGATGGAACAATTATTTCATGGATGTTATTTTCTTCATGAATTAACAATCGTCTGACTAATAAGAATGTCGAGCTGCGTCGACCAGTTCGTTAGAAAGTATTCTTCGTGACTCGGTCCATTTCCAATTGAAAAGCCGATTTATTTATTTTGCAGATTTGGACGGAACTTACCGGGAATGCTGGTGCCGAGAGCAACGAAAGCCACAGCAGTGACGGAGTCCTTGATGCCGAGGGTGCAGCCGAAGTACGATGCTACGTCACCGATCACCGCCGTCACCACGCCGATCCCAAATATGCTGACGACAAAGCACAGGTAACCGCCAGCGATATCTAGAAACCGATACACATTCACAGTCGTACCTACGAATTAGACTTCGTTTGAACGCTATCGATTCGTTCATTCTGTGTCTAAAATGGCATGAACTAAAAAAAGAACCGATTTATCGAAATGTCCATTCGGAACGTGTCTTCGATAAAAAGTCAACAGAAAACCTCGTTTAAAATACAGATATTTTATTCTATCGATTCTTTATAAAATAATATAAATTTGATAAATCGTTCATTATTTCTAATTGCGTCAGACTGTCGTTAGTAGCAGAAACTGAGAATTTGTATCGCAGAAAGTATTTAATTAGATCGTCGAGACTTAAGTCTCCTAGATAGAGTTTAAATAAGTGAAATTGGTGGAGGGGAAGACGTTGCATCCTTATTACTGATAATAACGAAAGGAGCAACGGGTTTGTTTGAATTAAACAACACGTCGGCGTTTGTTTGCCCGGCGCGTGCACACAGACGCGGTTCAAGCGCTAATTAAGCTCGAGGCGGGGGACGGTGGATTTTTTTCTCCGGCCCTTCTACGTTTTGGTTAACTACTCTGCTTCGGGGATGATTAAGCCGTCGACGATTAATCTCTGTCCTTGCTTAAAGCAGCTTATGCGCGCGGCGCGTTATTATCCACCGTCGGTAGTTTCGAACTTCGTATCGAGTGTATTATATGTAGATATAGATAGGCACCGTTTATTCGAAACGTGTCGAAACGATTTTCGAGAGGTACGCGATACCCTTAATTTTGATTAGCGCGGAAGCCGGCTGTGTTTGCTAATCGGCGTAAGCATCGAAGTTCGAGCTAAGTAAACGCACAGATATTAAGGACACGTAATTATCGCGACACCTGACGCTCCGCTCGCTTCCATCGCGCGTTGCCTACCATAAATGTTATAAGTAATAATTCTTAGGATACGTCGTTCCATGTAACGACCGACACCTTCGTATACGCGCTCGAATCACAAACTTTTATCATGTAGTATTTCGTTAATGAGTTTCGTCGAGGTTCAGGGTTGGAACGTTCACCGGTGATGGATCGTTCCCACCGGTGAATTATTTGTTCCTGGCATTCCCGAACCGATCGATTCCCGCGAATGGAAGCCTCGTGTTACCCGCGCAATTTGCAACTCACTAGTTCTCCGCCTTTTTTCAATGAGCCGCGAACGCTTTGTAGCAGATCTATCAATTCGATGCGGGCATCAAAAGAATTCCTCGGATCCGCGTTTCGGTTCGCTCCGTCGGAGTTGAAGCGGGGTGATTAGAGAGTTCGGTTAATGAACTACTCGGGGTTAAATAAAGGCTAGGGGGAGAGAATTACATTGGGGGCTGGTGTAAACCAAGCATCCGAGTGTACGTCTGACGTTTCGAAATTCGAAATTGTCGTGACAGTGGCTTAACTCTTGAAGTTTAATAGCGGAGTTGCATAACACCGCGTACGTACATACATGTACGCGGGCGACGAGGGGGTGGATATTGCAGCAGCTGCTCCCGCGGAGGAGCAAGTTCGCTGGATACCATTAGGGCGTCGCCCGAACGACGAGCTTTTTGCAGGGTTGTCATCGATGTCGACCGCGTTGATCATTAGGGGATGGTTTATCGTACACAGAAAGCTCGGCCGCGCCGAGCGGCACCGAGAATCGAGCGACTCGTGTAACCCGCTGGATTAGGACGAGAGATCCTTCTGCTGTAAACGCGGCTCGGTGTGTCGAAAATGGTCCGACCCTAATCCTTCTCATGCTCCGTAACTCCCCGACATACAATTCTCCTTAATTCGAGTTATACCGTAATACACAAAATTGTCTAGGAGATTATTATCGTTCCGACGGAACGGTTTTGCCGGTCGGAATCCCGGACCTCTGCCCCGATACTATTTAATAAAAAATCTTGTTAGGATTCGTCGGTCGTTTCGTCGTCTTGCGAACAATTTTCGAAAAGTTTTCCCGGGCAAATAAATTGGAAGAAGTTCCGCGCTCCTCCCGGAGTTGATTCGAAGAATTTTTTGATTCTCGCAAACTTTCCCCGGATAAATAAATCTCGCGAATTTCCCGAGCTCGCGAATAAAGCTTTTCGTCGAGTGTGTGAACAGTTCCGAAGCTGCAGGCATTTGCACGTGGTCGGGGGGGCGAACTACAGTCGTTACGAACTTTCGAAATCCTCGAGTCCTAGAGGAAAGTTCCTTGGGTAGGCTTCTCGAGGAGGATCAGAGATGTCGGATACAAATTCCGGAACAGTGGCGGTTAACCGACCCTGTTTACGAACTTCAGAAACGTCCTGAACGTTCAAACCGCGTCTCTTCGCAAATACGATAACTCTCGTTAAAAATTAATAACTTTACACGTATAAATTG